>BLSH010076090.1:1989214-2000547 GCA_018402905.1 Glandirana rugosa | reverse complement strand
ATTCTCACCATCCGTAAACGCGACCACTTTTGCGCAAACCAATCAATAAACGCCGATTGCGATTTTTTTTATCGCAAATATGAGGAAGAATATAAATCGGCCAAAAACTGTGAAAAAAAATGTTTTTTTATATTTTTTTTTTGGATTTGTATTCTAGCAAAAAGTAAGAAATTTGGGTTTTTTTGCAAAATTGTCGCTCTTCTTTTGTTTATAGCGGCGATCAGAAATGACGCAGAGGTGATCAAATACCACCAAAAGAAAGCTCTATTTGTGGGAAAAAAAGGACGCAAATTTCGTTTGGGTACAACGCCGCACGACCGCGCAATTTTCAGTTAAAGCGACGCAGTGCCGAATCGCAAAAAGGGCTCCGGTCCTAAAGCTGGAAATCCTTCCGGGGCTGAAGTGGTTAAATACTCCCGTGTTGCAGCGCTTCGAAAGTGCTGCACATTCATTGTAATGGGCAGGGGCGTTTTGGGAGCGCTGTATACAGCGCTCCCAAGCCGCCCCAAAGATGCTGCTTGCAGGACTTTTCCGAACGTCTTGCAAGCGCACCGCCCTGGGTGTAAAAGCACCCATTGCAGAGAATGGGAGGCAGTTTACAGGACCCATTTCTAGTGCTAAAACGCCTGAAAACTGCCTCAGTGTGAAAGGGACCAAAGCCATTTGACTTTCATTTGTGATCAGCTGTGGTTATTTTGATTAGCTCAGCATGAAAAGAGCTTTCCTGGAGCTTTTCAGTCCCTATGGGTGGCAAGGTACTGTCAAAAGATCTCGGATTAAGTTGTGGACAGGCACAAGTCAGGAGATGAATACAAAAAAATTCAAAGGCTTTTTCCTGACACAAGCACGACAGCATATACGCATGGGCTGGCTCCACCCCCACGCCCAGTTCCAGGAACCGGTTACACTATAAAATCAAACACCTCCCACCAGGCAGCATTCTCCTTTTTTTCCCCCACACTGCTCAGCTGGTTATACTGATGCCGAAAGGCAGAAATTTTTTTCCCTCACCTTGCCGGATTCATCTGGCCAACCGCGCAGGTTCAGCCTCTCCTGCTAGCGACGCTCCCCACTGTACAGGGGGTAAATCTTCCTAGATGGGGGAGGCCTCCCCCCCCACATGTTCCAGGGATTGGGGGGTGGCAGGCGGCTGGTCTCTAAGGATTGCTCCCTCATCATGTCTCCATGGATGGACTTTCAGTGGACTTCCTGTCGGCCATAAGGCATGGAGTTGGTAAGGCACATGGTGCACAAATCGGTAGTATGCAGCTACAGAAGTCTGCAGGTATATGCAATTAACCTGCACCTCTAAGCAGAGGTCACAAGGTGAAGACTGCTGTTCGGCCATGGTGTCAGTTCAGGCTGTGGTTGTATCTGCAGGACTGCTAATGATTAGGCTGATAAAAGGGGTTGCTGTGCTGTCCTGTGCTGAGCTGAACCTTTTCCATGAACTGAGCAAGGCTTGTCCCTGCAGGCTCGATGCAATGTGTTTGTGATCTAATGCTTGGTTCTGATAATATCCTCTACAGTACATTGTCTAAGGTAGGTAACCTACTAGTGCCAATTGTATGGGGTCTGTTAACCCTTACTGCTTTCCATGTGACTTATAAATGATGCAGCCTCACCTACAATTTCGGGGGGGTCTGTTTGCTGCTGGTAGTCGGAGACTCCTGGGGTGCTGCGACTGGCTGCGACTAGCTGGCTGCAGGCTCTGGGACCTCGGTGCCGGGGTCAGATGGTATCCTCCATAGGGGTGAATGGGGTTGCAGGGGAGTATGTGGTCTGGGGCTACTTAGGGGCCTACAGTCTCATCACCCTGAACGCACCAGATTGCGTTTGATCTGGGAGACTAAGCAGGGTCGAGCCTGGTTAATGACTGGATGTGAGACTGCTTGGAGATGCCAGGAGTTGTAGGATACACCGCAGGTGGATATGCGATTAAGTTACTTGTAGTAGTTTACTGCTGGAATGAACAATACTTTCAGAGATTATACCGCTAGTATTTTAGCTCGGGGTGTGCCAGAAACGATCAGCTGACATAGAGACCAGCCATGTTCACTAAGGTGAGGGCAGGTAAGTACATCTGAAAAAAAAAAAAAGTGCACAATATGGGCATATGGGTTGCAAAGCTCCCCATCCCTCAACAGCACCACTGCCAAGAGGGGGAAAAGCAACCTGATCCTTCAACAGAGACAGGCCCTCTTTAGCCCTAAAGGAGTCGCTATGGAGTTAACTGCCAGGAGAGGCAGACAAAGTAGAAACTCACTACAAATCATCCTAGCGATATTGGTATTGTGGTGGCTGTGCGGCCGCCAAGATGCGATGCCAAGTTGCAGGCCAGACGCGGCAGAAAATGGGGCAGAGACTGCGAAAATCTAAAGTCTCCAATGGTCCAGAGGTAGGTGTGCTTAAAGGGGACCTCTACCCCAAAACAGTTGGCTAAGGAGTCTTGATCAGACTAGCCAGTGAGGTAAGTTTCATAAAGCGGAGGGAACGCTGTTGAATCTCTGTTCACTAAACCTCAACTACTAAGCCAATCTAACAACCAAAGTTGTTAAGGGGTACCTCTACCTCAAAGAGGTCGGTCTAGGAGTTTCCACCAGAAGAACCAGGGGTGACATTTGCCTACAGAATCAATATCCTTTGCGGGGCTCTGGAACAGTGAACGGATGTGAATGAGGAAGACTTATACTAATATTGAGTAACGCGTGGCGGTCGGCTGTTAAAAATCATTTCAGTAGCCTGGATCCCAAGAGCAAAATAAGGTGGCCATTGAGGTAATTCAGCCACGGTGCAGGCAGAATGGTATACCGTTGAGCTGCTAGTCCGGACAGGTCAGTTAACCCGGAGAGTTATCCCACAAGACGACACATACCTCTCTAAGATGGTGAATTGCCAATGACCAGAGGATAAGCAAAGTAACAAAGACGGAGTGACGGGTCAATCCTGGGATAAACATAGAGGATAATGGAAGGAACCATAATCCTAATCTGATGCTAAAGCCGAGTTCTCTCATTTCAGGGAGCAACCGAGTCTATTCGACCATGGTAACCCAGTAGGGGGCGGTCAACAGAATTATATGTAAATTCGGGACAGCACGGGGCGCACAGGAGTAGCACTTCTGTCTACCATCACCGAGGTTCTGGGTTTGAATCTCAAACAGTCCACTTCGGGTAGAGAAGTGGGCTGCGTCCCTACATTATGGAACAGGATCCAGGGCCTTACCTAAAGTAACATTGGGGGGGTCCTGTGCAGGTATGAGGCCATTGGCATGTACGTTCCTCCCCGCCAACACATGTCTGCTCTACAATATTCTTAGCCAAAAGCAGGGTTTTTTTACTTTAAGCATAAAGAAGGATGAAGACCCAAGTTCATCAGATAGAACCATGACAAGTAGTCAAGCCATCAGGTGACATGGCAGGTCGGCATGAGACCCAGCAGGGGGAAATGCACACTTTGGTAGATCCATGTTCCTGCAAAGTACCTTCGCTGGGCTGTGTGAGAATGTCACTGCGAGTTCATTAGATAAAGGTTAGCCTTGCCACATATTCAAGGCAGTTTCAAGACCTTACGTCCAGTAGAGGCTGTGTTGCAAAACAAAGGGCTACAGGTGCTCTTGTTCGGGCACAGCTGGCTGCCTCAACGCTCTCTTCAGGCCTGACAAAAAACTAGCCAGGCAATATTCAAACTGGAAGGAGTCATTAACAGGAGAAGATTACAGTAGTCTTACCCTTTGGGAGGACAATAGTGTTAGATATCTTGTTCGTTAATAGCTTGTTCCAAGCTGTGCCATCCCTCGGTCTAAGGGAAAGAGGGAAGGACAGCGTATCAACCCAGGATCCAGCATCCTTTATTGCAAGATACTGTACAGCATATCAAGAGACCTTAAAAAAAAAAAAAAGCAACACATGAACAGTGTGCATTTTGTGGACATGTTCGCACACCTCACATGCACTTAACTTTCACCATCCCCTGGTCTCAGAAGGCCAGAGAGGAAGTGTATAGTAAACCAGAGGATTCGGGGTCTCACTGGAAGGTATAGAACTAGCAGGTTCTATAACATGGAAAGCCTTGCTTCCCGCACCAGGAGCAAGTGACTCCACGAGGGAGACCTGGATGGTGGCCAAGCCAGTCAGGTCTTTCAGCTGTACAGCTACCTGGCATACCAATCTAGTTACTTGTTGGGTAGCCATGCCAAGAAAGAACAAGATCAGAGTGGCAATGGTTTGTAAGTGGAAGTCGCTCTGAAATCGCAACAAAGGAGCTTCAGTTATGCTTGAAACAATAGCAGAACAGCAAGAGCCTATCTTCACTGTCAAGAAGGAAGGCAAACGAGTCAACTGTAGTCAGGCATCTCACTTAGGGGTTTGGTTTCCTAGAAACTTCCGGTCAAACACTGTAAGATACAAGCCGTTGGAGGTCAAAACCAAAAGGCAGTCCAAGTCGTTCGCTAAAGCAAAGAAGGCTATCAGGATATCAACCTGAAATTAAATGCGATGGCTTCCCTGAGGTGGAAGCAGTAGAACCACCAACACTGCCGATCAGCAAATGGGTATATCCATCTCGGTCTCCAGGCTCCTTATCAGGGTCCACATTGATCCAGTAGCGAGAAGGATAATAGTGGCCTGCAGGCCAGGATATCCTCAGGTACAGTGCGGAGTCAGGGTCCTCCTATTCATCTTCCTGAAGTCTAAAACCTCACACAGCGTGGTCAACGGTATCATCCAAACTTACACGAGGTATTCCTAGATGCTGAAGATCAAGAGGTAAAAGACTCATCTGGAGACCTCACTTTTAGGGTTAAACCCTGTTCAGGAC
The DNA here is from genome assembly GCA_018402905.1 of Glandirana rugosa. Lineage (NCBI taxonomy): Eukaryota > Metazoa > Chordata > Amphibia > Anura > Ranidae > Glandirana > Glandirana rugosa. The sequence continues at coordinate 1,995,729 of BLSH010076090.1, read as the reverse complement.
ACAGACATACTCCAAACGTCAGGTATACTAGAACATAGAAGACCTTGCAGAATGAAGGATGGAATCCTCTGTTCCCCGGAGGAACGATCAAATCAGATGCAAGTAATCCTAGACGGGGGGAATTAAGCCGTACAGGCGGTCCCCGGGTTACAAACAAGATAGGGACTGTAGGTTTGTTCATAAGTCGAATTTGTTTGTAAGTCAGAACAGGGACATTTTTGTAGCTTCAGCCAAAACAAATATTTTTAAGCTTTTTGGATAGCATAGGGAAGGCTTAACACCCCTGTAATGTTTGTTTTGCTGTCTATGTTTCTGTTCAGGATTACACTTAATTTCCTGTCCCAATGATAATTGAATTTTGAAAATTTTGGGTTGTTGTGGAAACAAACCTTGGTGATAAAGCATCAGTGGAGACCCCTTTTTCCCATAATAACTCTTACAGGAGTGAATTTCCCTTCCTAGGGGGGGATTTCCTCTCACTTCCTGTTGTCTCCCTCCATTTGTAAGTAGGAGTCGTTCATAAGTCGGATGTTCATAACTAGGGGACTGCCTGTATGTAGGCTCAAACGTGTCCTCACTCTTTGGCATACAGTAACCTTTGCATATCTTGGTAACCAATCCGAGACCTGGGCAGACCCTTCCCTTGGGTCTTCCAAATAGTGAGGGACACGTTGTCTTACTCTCCATTTCATCTGGAAAGGATTTCCTCAGGGTGGCCAGTAACTCAGAAGCAGTAGTCCGTATGGCTAGAGGAAAGGTCTCAGATATCCAAGTGTCAAGCGTAATCGACCTTGTTGCTACCATTTTCAGGCAGAGGGGGCTCTGGTCTTCCTCACCAGCACTACACGGTGGTCGGCGTCTTTTTCAGATGGATTAAGACCTCATCCATCCAGCCTATCCAAACAGAGTGTCTGAATTACCACAAGATTGGAAACGGGTTAGAGGTCGAACTGATATATAGCATATAGGTCCCTCCCTAAAGGCTTCACAGTGATAATAAGTAACGAGAATGCTGCCTGGTGGGAGGTGTTTGATTTTATAGTGTAACCGGTTCCTGGAACTGGGTGTGGGGGCGGAGCCAGCCCATGCGTATATGCTGTCGTGCTTTGCATCAGGAAAGGAAAATTACCGTCAGGTAAGTATACAATTTTCCGTTATCAATGCCTAGAAGCACAGTGAAGGCTATTATTAACCACTTCAGCCCCTGAAGGATTTCACACTTTAAGACCAGAGCACTTTTTGCGATTCGGCACTGCGTCGCTTTAACTGACAATTGCGCGGTCGTGCGACATTGTACCCAAACAAAATTTGTATCCTTTTTTTCCCCACAAATAGAGTTTTCTTTTGGTGGTATTTGATCGCCTCTGCGTCATTTCACCACTATAAACAAAAGAGTGACAATTTTGCAAAAAAAAAAAAAAAAAACAGTTTTTCTTTCTTTTTGCTAAAATACAAATCCAAAAAAAAAAATATAAAAAAAATATTTTTTTCCTCGGTTTTGGCCGATTTATATTCTTCCTCATATTTTTGGTAAAAAAAAAAAAATCGCAATCTGCATTTATTGATTGGTTTGCGCAAACGTGGCCACGTTTACGGATGATGAGAATTCATTTCTGGGGTTTTTTTTTTTTTACTAGTAATGGCGCGATCTGTGATTTTTAGCGGTACTGCGATATTGTGGCGGACATGTCGGACCATTTTGACACTTTTTTGGGAGCAATGACATTTATGCAGCGATCAGAAATTTAAATATCCACTGATTACTGTATAAATGTCACTGGCAGTGAAGGGGTTAATCTGCAGGGGGAGATCTAGGGGGTTAACTGTGTTCCCTGGGTGTGTTCTAACTGTGGGTGGGCTGGGCTACCATGGGCATAAGAGATCTAACTGATCCCAGTGACAGCGATCAGTAGATCTCCTATGTCCCCGCCGTGTTTACATCGGTGGTTCCCCGTTCTTTTGCTGTGGCTGCTCATCGCGGCTCACCGGCAGACATTGGGTCTGCCCGAGCTGCGGGCACACTCAGGAGCACGGCGGGCACGCATCCCCTAGCGGCCACCCGCAAATCGCCACTTCTTTGCGGCGATTTGTGGGAAGCATCCACACTGCCGCAGTAAATATACTGCGCGTGGTGTGGAAGCAGTTAAAGTATAGCTAAAGGCAAAACTTTTTTTCTCATTTTGGACAGAATGGAGAGAGATTAGAAACCCCATCAGATTTTATTATTGTCTGTGCCCCCGTTAAGGAGATTCGCTCTTTCTATTTGTCCTTTTTACCATTATCATTGAAAGTGAAAGTAAAAAGAAAACCTCAAATTTTGGGTTGTCCCCAGAAAAGTAATAGAAGGGAAACCTTCCAATGGGGATACTAGTTCTGGGGGTCCCCAAGAAATTAGTTTAAATTTACAGAGATTTCCTCTCACTTCCTGTTTGGCTATGGCTAAGTGAAGGGAAATCCCCGCAATGGGACTGAGATGGCAAAAAAAAAAATCTGACAGCGGTTAAAACCCTCCCTTACTCTATCCAAAATGAAAACAAAAGTTTTGTCCATAGTTCTACTTTAAGAAGTGGAAAGTATTTGGTACAACACCGATCCTTCCCGGATCAGGATGTCACTCCAAACTGGATGAAAGAGCCAGGAGGAAGCTGGTCAGAGAGGCTACTAAGTACCCTACAGCAATTCTGAAGCAGTTGCTGGAATTTATGACAGAGTGGTAATTGTGTGCATGTGACAACAATATCACAAATTCGCCACAAATGTGGCTTGTATGGTTGGGTTGCAAGAAAAAAAAGGGATTTTTTGTATAACTTAGCGTAAAATCCTTTTCTCTGAGTTCACTGACAGACGCAGCCTTCTTATGACACATGGGGTTATGCTCATCCTACTAGGAGTAGCCTAGGCAAAACAAACAAAAGTGTAGGTTGGCCCCTCCCAGGGGGCCGTCCTCACCTTAGCATATAATCCCCCTGCTCTGTACAGCACATCAGTTCGTAACAAGCCGTACAAAACCAACGCAGAGGGGTGGGTGCTGCGTCTGTCAGTGAACTCAGAGAAAAGGATTTTACGGTAAGTTATACAAAAAATCCCTGTTTCTCTTCCGTTCACTGACAGACGCAGCATTCTTATGGCACATGGGGACATCCCAAAGCTGTGCCAATCAAGAGGGGTGGGCAAAATCATAACAACTGTACCCAACAGAAAAACGCCCTCTCAGGCGGCGCTAACTGCGCATATACTGCCGCTTGTAATACTTTGCGGCCAAAAGCAGCATCCGAGGATGCCACAACATCAATTTTGTAAAACTTAGTAAACGTGTGCACTGAGGCCCAAGTAGCCGCTTTGCACACCTGGGACACCGAGGCTTGGTGTCTAAATGCCCAGGACGTACTAACTGCCCTGGTGGAATGAGCCGTGACTGGAAACGGGGGAACCTTACCCCGAATCTCATATGCATGAGTCACGGTCTTCCGTATCCAACGAGACACGGTAGCTGACGAGGCCGCCAGACCTTTGCGCGACCCTTCTGTCGGCAAAAATAAAGAATCAGACTTCCGAAAGGAAGCTGTAGAACTTAAATACACCCGCAAGGCCCTCACCACATCCAAAGAATGCAGCTCAACTTCTTTGGGATGCGACGGGTGCGGGCACAATGAGGGGAGAACAATATACTCATTTAAATGAAAGGAAGAAACCACCTTCGGAAGAAACGAAGGGGAAGGTTGCAAAACTGCTTTGTCCTTATGGAGGACAAAGTAAGGTGACTTGCAGGATAATGCTGCCAACTCCGACACCCGCCTGGCGGATGTGATAGCTACCAGAAAGGCCACCTTCTGCGACAACAACTGTAAGGGAATGTCCCTAATCCTTTCATATGGCGGTTTCTGCAACACAGAAAGCACCAGATTCAAATCCCACGGTGCCAAAGGTGACCGTATCCGAGGAGCCACATGACGTACCCCCTGTACAAATGTACGGATCAATGAATGAGACGCCAAGGGCCGTTGAAAAAGAACCGCCAGGGCCGAAATCTGCCCCTTAAGCGTACTTAATGCCAGGTTCTTGTCCAGACCTTGCTATAAAAATGACAGTACTCTGGATACTCTATAAGAGCGGGGGTTCCAACCCCCTGCCTCGCACCAGGTAATGTAGGCCTTCCAGGTCCTATGATAAATCTTACGTGAGGAACTCTTACGTGCTTTTATCATAGTAGGGATTACGGAGTCAGAGACACCCCTATCCCTCAATACCTGGGACTCAATAGCCAAGCCGTCAAAGCCAGCGAGGGTAAAGCAGGGTGCAAGATGGGCCCCTGAAACAGCAGGTCCCCGTGAAGCGGAAGCCGCCACGGAACCTCTGCTACCATCCGTACTACGTCGGTATACCAAGGACGCCGGGGCCAAGCCGGAGCTACCCGGATTGTCGGGATCTCCTCCGCCTCTACCCCGCGTACGACCCGTGGTAGAGCCTTTAGAGGAGGAAAAATGCACAGCAGCCAATACTGCCCTCGAGGCCTGTGAAACACTGCCCCCCGACGGATCAGAGCCGCTTCCGCGGCTGTTGCTGCGCTTTTTGTTCCGCCCTGATGGTTTACGTACGCCACCTCCGTGGCAATGACCGACTGAACCAGAACCGGGCGGCGCAGCCCTACTGTCCCACGGGACAGTCAGAGCTTGATCGCTCTCAGTTCCGGTACCTACATCGACCAATTGAGGGGAAGAAAACTTCTCCCCCCTTTTAGGGCCGGAACCTGTATCCCCCAAACCAAGGGTCCCCGGGACTGACACTTCAACCTGATCGGCCTGTCCAGGGATAGAGGAGATTTGTCCCACCGCGACTAAATTGCCTTCCGCAGGAGCCGAGTGTTCTGGGCGTAAGGTATCGCTTCGCAAGTCGACCTCCTGAGCCACAACACCTGTATACAGAACCGTAAGGAGAACCACTGGCGCGATCACAGGGTTCGCCCTGCCTAAAGCATTAGAAGCTTGCTTGGTGTTAGGAACACCCCAGCCTGTACCGTGTCCGGCATCAGACCCAGGTACTCCAGCCGGCAAGCCGGCGTTCAAGATGACTTCTGTCTGCTGAGCGCCTGACTGGCACCTAGAGGCGCCTCCTGACGCTTCTGCGGAAGCCTCCCGTTTGAGGGGAAGGACTTTTCTGGGGGCAGAGAGCTGCATGCAACCCCCAGACACCGGCCCCCCACCCTTGAGGCGGGTGGGGGCCACCCATCATGCAGAGGCAGACTTGACCTCCGCTTTTTCGGGCTTACGCTGCCAGGGCCCCTTGTTGCGGCCCGTAAACGCCTTCCCGGCCTTGCCCGCTGGGCTGGGCGCCCGAAAAACCTTCTTCTGACCAGAAGAGACAGGACCTTGCCTACGACGGTGATCTCGCCGCTTCGGCTCTGGAAGGAAAGCACTCTTCCCTCCCGTAAATCCTTAATATTTTTATCCAATTGTGGGCCAAACAGACGCTCTCCCTGAAAGGGCAGGTCTTCCAGAGCTTTCTTTGAAGCCTGGTCGCCCGACCAAGAGCGGAGCTACAGTATCCGCCTGATAACAATTGAAAATAAAACAAAAAAAATTATTTTATTTTTTTTTTGACAATATGGGAAGAAGGTCCAAAGTCGCATGGCATATGTAGCGGAGACCTTCTTCCAAATGTTGCATCCGCCTGTGCACATTCACTAGACAAACTAATGCACAGAGTGGCAGCGTGCTCGCGAAGAGACTGTGCCGCCATAGCAGTTGCTAGCGCCGGCCGCATGGCTCACCCAGCCAACAAGAATAGTGCTTTAGATACTGTCTCTGTGCAGCGATCGGCCACCTCCTTAAAGGATGGAGACCCCTCCAAGGGGATGGTGGTTGCCTTATTCACACGAGCCACAGCAGGGTCCACCACCGGGGAAGCCCATCTCTTAGTAAAGCTTTCCTCAAAGGGGTAGCGAACAGCAAAGCTTTTAGGCAAAGTCAAGGAACTTGGTGGCTTCCGCCATTCCTTGAACACTGCCTGTTCAAACAACTGATCAGAAGGGTAAGCCCTAGGGGACCTAGGGGGTCTAAGCGGTCCACAAACATATGCGGACTCATGCGACTCCCCTTTTTGGTCCAGTCGCATAGAGTCGCGAATATCAGTGATCAGTGCTTCCACTATCGCTTTATCCCACGAACTAGGAGCCTCCTGATCCTCTTCGCTCTCTGAGGGCGGCTCACCAGGCGTATACAAACACCTGGCGAATCTGGGGGATCCAGGGGATCCCGAATGGGAAGACTAGTCAACAAACTTGTCCGTCACAAGTTCCTTACCGCCTTCGGTGGTTCAAGGAACTGAAACGGATTTTCGAAACGACAAACGATGGGGAAACTCCTTTCGAAATGATTCTCTACCCGAAGGGGCCACCACCTGGGACGACACCGAGCACACTTATTCCGTTGGTGGTAGGGGAACCTCCCCAGAGGTAGGAAATTCCTCCACCGGCTAGCGACGTGTCTCTGTCATAGATTTCGTGATAAGAACAACCG
>BLSH010076090.1:1969991-1988819 GCA_018402905.1 Glandirana rugosa | reverse complement strand
GAGGGGGGAGGGGGAGTGGGGGGAAGGCCTCTAACAGACCCCCACCAGCTGACCACCTCAGAGCTGCCCAGGTGCCCACTCTCCATGCCTCTAGGGCGGAAGAGGGGTTCACTCACCAATCCGACGGGTGCAGCGGGTAGCCACCCGGAGCAGACCTACCTCCCCGCAAGAAGGCATGCTGCTGGCCAGGCCACTGGACAGGTGAACCAGTCACTGGGCTCTAGTGGGTTTTAGCCACTGGCCGCCCACACGGAACGGGCGCTATGCGGTGGGCCCCCCTAAGGGGGTTCGCATAGTGTTGGCCGGACTGGGGAAAGATTAGGATTCGAGATATCCTCTATACCACCAGCCAGCTTCTTGATAGCAGTCTTCCTTAGATGAATCTTCAGGAGACCGCTGCTCCCATAGGGAACCAGGTCTACTCCTTGCACTAGGCAAATAAAAACTGATGTGCTGTACAGAGCAGGGGGATTATATGCTAAGGTGAGGATGGCCCCCTGGGAGGGGCCAACCTACACTTTTGTTTGTTTTGCCTAGGCTACTCCTAGTAGGATGAGCATAACCCCATGTGTCATAAGAATGCTGCGTCTGTCAGTGAACGGAAGAGAAAAGCCATTCCTCAAGGAAGGCCACATACAGCCACGACTGAGCTTTGCCAAAACGCACCTTGAAGGCCACATGGAAAAAGGTATTCTGGTCAGATGAGACTAAAATGGAATTATTTGACCTCACCACCAAATGATATGTCTGGTGGAAATACAATACAGCTCACATCCAAATAACATAATTCCTACAGTAAAGCATGGAGGTGGTAATATCCTATTATGGGTGTGTATCTCTGCAGCAGGGACTGGAGCACTTGTCAGGATAGAAGGAAAAATGGATGGGTCAAAATATCATCAAATTCTTAAGGAAAACCTGCTGCCCTCTGCCAGAAAGTTGTCAATGGGAAGAAGATTTACCTTCCAACATGACAATGACCCAAAGCACACAGCAAAAATGACCACACAGTGGCTGAAGGAGAAAGAGGTGAATGACCTTGCATGGTCTAGTCAGAGCCCCAGACTTATACTCAATTGAAAATCTGTGGAATGACTTGAAGACTTCAGTCCACAAATGGTCAACATTAAATCTAACTGAACTTGAGTTCTGCAAAGAAGAGTGGGCAAATATTGGAAAGTCTAAATGTGTAAAGTTAGTAGTTAATTAAAGCAAAAGATGGTTCAACACAGGGGGTGTTCCTTTTTTAAAATCAGTAATTTTTTTTTTTAACCTGGAGTTGGTGTTATATCTTTCACTTGGGTGTTATTAGTTGCACTAAATACAGCTGGATAAAACAAAAACCATGTCTGTCTTCATTACAGGCTGCAAAGCAATAAAACTTGATTATGTTAAAGGGGCGGGGATTCTTTTCTATACACATTGCATGTGTTCTAGAAATACAAGGTAGTAATGGAACTTAACAGAGATTTCAACCCTCCCCCACCCCATCCAAAGTTAAAAAAAAAAAAAAAAAAATTGGCTGACATTGCATTTTGATGGATTTTTTTGCAGGTTTACTTAGCTAAACAGCAGTCTTTATAGTGAGTATGCTAATGCTGACCAATACAGGGATAAAAATTTGACCGATTCAGCAGAGACCAGCCATATTTGGATCCATATATGAGCAGGTTGGTTGTACACAAGTCAATCTATCGATCAACTTCCAGCCAGCATGTTGGAAAAATTTCTCCTGATCAGCGCCGCCAGCAATAGCCAGTGGTGCCGATGAATGTATTCTGATGGTGGGGAAATCTCTCCACTGTCAGAATAAATTGACTCGGAAAATGTGGAATGTGGTCGAATGGAAAAAAAAAAAAGACTGGTGTAGGGCCAGCCTGAGATGCTTTTACCTGTACTGCATTCCCTTGATCCCTACATTCATTCCTAAAGCCCTTGAGAATTCAAGGCAAGCATCAACGCCCCCCTTGCAAATATCAATCCCCCCAGCCTTCCCACACCCCTAATAGCCCTTTCACACTGGGGCAGTAGCAGTAAAGCTGTTATAGCGGAGCTTTTTGGCAGCTAGCGGAACATTTTTAACCCCCAAGAAGGGGTTAAAACCGCCCGTGGTGTGGTGCTTCGGAAGTGCTGCGCATTCATTTCAATGGGCAGGGCAGTTTAGTAGCGGTGTATACACTGCTCCCGCACCGCCCCAAAGATGCTGCTTGCAGGACTTTTTTTCCTGTCCTGCAAGCGCACCGCCCCAGTGTGAAAGCACTCGGGCTTTCACACTGGGGAGGATTGAGAGGCAGTTTTCAGGCACTATTTTTAGCGCTAAAGCGCCTTAAAACCGCCCCAGTGTGAAAGGGGTCTAAGTGACGTTGCTCGTCAAAGCTACTGTAAACCAGAGGATATTAAAGTCTAGGATGGCCTGATGTATGCAGGCAAATTCATGTTGGAAAAACACGGAGGTAGGCCATGTCTCTATAGACACTGCTGGTGATCACTTTATTTTGCTCCCCAATGATCTTTGCGATGTAGGACTGCTGGCCCTAATGGTCTGCTTCCCTCTGCCTATCAGCTGCAATGTAAACTGAGCCATGCATGCACAGTTTAGAGCACATTGACAGGACCCATTGTGTGGTGTGATAAAGTGACAATGGGCCACATCTGCGGGAGTGATGGCCATTCAAGCAGCCAAACAGCATGAACCTGGAAGGAAGGCCAGGAGAAGATGGGAGCACTCGAGCACTGACAGAGCAGCACCGGAGGGCTTTCTTTGATAGGCAAATCTGTCATAATGTGCTAGTATTCAGTGCACACTAGTGCTTTATCCCATTTTCTTCCTGCGGCCTGAAATTAATTCTGCTTTAAAAGAAAAGTATGGGTTTCCACGTTTTTCACCCCATTATACTTACCTAGGTGGATGCCGCATCGGCACTGAGAACCGAGGCACTGAACACCACCGATGGCTCAGTTCTCACAGATCCCCGAGCGGAGAGCTGCTGGCTGTCAATTAGCACCTCTCCTCTCTGCTCCTCCATGCTCACTGGAGCGCTGAGCTGTGGAGGGGCAGGGATCGGCCGACTCAGGTTCCCAGCGGCTCGCTGAGAAGGCTGTCGGTCCAGGCACCTGGCGGATCCTGACTCTTGAAGTCGTGATGACGAGGTGCCTGTCCCGACTCCTGTGATGTCAAGTCCGCTCTGCTGAAAACGGGTCACAGGAGTGCAAAACGAACTGCACTCCTGTGGTCCATAGGAGAAGTATGGCCAAACTAGCTCAGGCCATATATTAAGTACCAGAGTGTTGCCCGATCAAAATGGCCTGACATACGAAGGGTGGAATGAAAGCTGCTTCAGGTTAGTGCAGGTAATTCTAGGTGCCCACTTCCTTTTATTACATTTTGTCTCCTCTGAAATCTCCTCTAACTGCCTGTCCCTGTGCCATATTCTAACCCTTCACCACTCTATCCAAAATCAAAGGCTTGAGTTCCACTTTAATACAAGTAGGCACACACCGACACAAACAAGTGATCATTTAATGATACACATAATATTGACTTGTGTAGTGGGACAAATCATGAGTGTGGTGGTTGGGGGAAAAATATTCACAAAAGGCAGAACACTTACATAAAATCATTTTTTATTTACATATGTATATAAATATACATTACAAATAATTTACTTCTTTAGAAAAAAAATTAACAAAAAACATTTCTGATTTAGTATAAAAATATGTATAGGCTGGTGCTTAATCTGGAAGTTTGTCTGTTCACTGAGTGACCGGCTGAGCTGCATGCAGCTGTGCAATGTGTAGAGCTGTCAGGTTCAGACTACAGAGAGGCCTCTGGAACACATGCAGGTAATTTCCATGAAGAACTGCAATAAAGTTCAGACATTATGTGGGATGTGTAGTCACCGCAACCACCAATCGACCCAAAGGTGAAATCTGATTGGATGCCACTGGTCTCTACACCTTATATCTTGCGTTTTGCTTTACTAAACGTTCAGTACAGGATGGGGACTTGCAAAAGGCAACGTATATCTGGATTATAAAGGTGCATGTTCCTGTTCTAGGATGGTATGGTGTTAAAAACATACCTCAGTGCTATGAATCACAATGCAAAGTGTACCTGTCAAAACATGCAGAACATGGGCAACCATTTTGCAAGATTTAGATATCTTGTCCTCAGTTCAGTAATTCTAGAATGTGCAAGTTCAATCCCCAAGGGTCAAGATCCTTTCCTCATCTTGGGATTTACTAATTAAGAAGAAACCTGTGCTAACAGAAATTAGTGAAATAAAAATGCTAGTTGCCTGGCTGTGTTTGGCTTGGATAATTCTTGAGTCACTGACCCAGAGCTAGCATGTGGTCATTAATGTCCTAACAGATGATCCACACAGTTGCTCCAGGTCAATGACTCAAAGTATTAAACTTTTTATGGCCAAAGGTCATGCCCAGGCTAAACTGAGAAGCATCACAATGATAACTCTATAACTAATCTGCCCCTCTAAAACATGTTTACATGTTTTTTTAGGGGCATATACAGCCAGTCTGCAGACATGAAGCAGTTAAAATCAATGGATCACAATGACAGCCAGGTAACTAGACAAAACTGAATTAAGTAAGGTGTGGTTGACTAATACCCACAGGCTCTGGCTAATAGGTGGCCCTCAAGGACTGGAGTTATTCACCCTTGTGCTACTCTGTTGGACATCAGAAGGCTGGGCACTTGTCTGAGCCTTTAAAATGGCTATTTAAATAGTGGATGACTGCTAGATTCCAACAACTTTGGTCTATCACAGAAGTCCATTTTGGTCTATTCCATCCATGCTCCAAAGGTCAAAAGATAGGGTCCAGTTCAGCAAGCCTGAATGGTGTGAAGAACCTAGGCACATAGAAATGCTGTGGAGTTAATTTAGGGTTAAATGGCATGGGCCACTCAAATCTACTACAGGGATCATGCTGCTGAGCGATTACAACCTCTTACTATACTGTCACCCTTAACACCTTGAAATCAATGTGCTACAAATTACCAAACTGCCAACAAGAGGTTAAAATAGCCAAGGTAAAAAATAGAGACACTGCCCATGTCTTTAGCCCTAAAATATTATTTCCAAGCCATTTCAGTTCTGGAATCAAGTGGTTTGTGTACAGTATACCATGACAGGAACAGGTTAACCATCAAAATAGATATCTGGTGCCTCTTCCACCTCCTCACTGTCATCCACACTGTTGTGTCGCACATGCTCAGATGCTGGCTTGTGGCTCAGTGGAATGGAGAGGGCCCGGTACACGGCTTCCACTGTGCTCTGGGATACATAATAGGTCAGGTTGACAGATGGCATCTTGGACCTCATTTCCTCCAAACAACGGTAGGCCTGGTCAGAGGGGGAGGACACGTTAGAAGTCAGTACTGAACTTATTGAAATTAAAAGTTGAAATATTACTGACTACTTTCAGATTTCAAATATTTAAACATAATATTATAGACAACAAAGTGAGTTTAGCATTGTAGCCTGGCAGCAGTAGAGTCCTATATTCATGTTCCATCATAGACTGCATGGAGTTTGTATATTTTCACAGGAAGATCGAGTGAAGGCATAAAAAATGAATGACAATTGCACGGTCATGCAACACTGTACCCAAATGACATTTTTATAATTTTTTCATACAAATAGAGCTTTCTTTGGTGGTATTTAATCATTGCTGTTTTTTTTTATTTTTTGCTAAAAAACTAAAAATGCCTGAAAATTTTGGGAAAAAAATTAAAAACAGTTTCACAGTTTGTTATAAAATTTTGCATACATGTCATTTTTCTCCTTAATTGATGGGCACTGGTGGGCATTGATAGGCATCACTGAAGGGCACTGATAGGTGGCAGTAATGATAAGGCACTGATGGGCGGCACTGATATTCACTAGTAGCTGGCAATTGTGGGCACTCGGATGTGGCACTGGTGGACACTGCTTAGCAGCAGTGGGTGTCCGTGTACGGGACCGATATCCCTCTGAAAGAAGCCGGTAATCAACTTTTTTTTTTCTCCTCACACTGTCAGGGTGAGGGAAAAAAAGCCGATTACGATCTTCTGTTTACATCATGTGATCAGCTGTCATTGGCTGACAGCGGATCACATGGTAAGGGTCCATTCTGTGATCAGCCAAGTCTTGTGGACTTGCTGATCACGGAGCACGCATGCTCGGGAGGACATACATGGACACCCTCCCGGTAATTTAGGCCCACGCTGTAGCCTTCTTTTGGCTATAGCACGGGTGTGAGGAGGTTCACCTATTTGTCTCAGTACAGGTCTATGTTTGTCCCAAGCTTGTCTAAACTCACTTATTGTTGACCGACTACCTACCTTTGCTGAAAGTCTGCTCCAAGCATCATCTATTCTTTCAGTAAAATAATACTTTTTAAGGTTAGTTGTGAATTTCTCCTGAACCTTATTCACACCCTTAATGTATTACTGATGTGCCCTTTTTCCTTCAACCCAGCAGACTGAACAAACAAAAACTGAAGAGCGCTGTTCAGATGCCGATCGGCAGACCTTTTTCGGTCATGCCCTTTTGACAGAAGCCAGCATTCAGCCGGCTTCTGTCAGACCAGCTGCCATACACACAGGCTGAATGTCGTCCGGTTTCTATTGAACTGGCCAATACTGCCCAATATTCGGCTCGTGTGCATGGGGATTAAGGGACCTTAGATTGTAAGCTCCTTGAGGGCAGGGATTGATGTGAATGTACTATATATGCAAAGCACTGCATAAATTGACAGCGCTATACAAGTACCTGTAATAGATAAATATCATGTGTGGGTTTCTCAGTATGCTCCCCTTCTCAAGAGTCAGAGTGTGTATGATGGTGGCAGGTTGTGATAAGAATGTTTATATATACCCCGCAAAGTGCTATGTGATAGGTCAGCACCATTTGGCATCATTCTCATTGACTGTTTGGCTCTATTACCTGAAGTACAAGTATTTTGGTACAGGAGGAAGACACAAGCTCACCATTCAGCCCCACTTTCAGCAGCCTGTAAAATTATATGAGAAGCTGAAAGCTGCTGCGGTTGGACAGGCTGGACAGTGCTCCGAGTGGTACTAACATTTAGGTCAGTATGCACTCAGAATTGAATGCATGAAAAGCAAACAGGGTGGGCAACACAAAAAACAATCACTAACACACTAACAGGCTCAAGAAAACAGTAGAGAATTGTAGGCTGTCTGCAAAGAGCGGCCTTACGCCCGGAGCTGGCATCAGATGAGGCAGAAACATCCATCTGGTACATCTTAGAGAATGTGTGAACTTTCTCTAAGTTTACCCTGAAAGGAACAACTCTCTGTCCAGAAATACATCCAGAAGTAGACCCAGATATTCCAAGCCATGAATCAGTTTCAGCGATGATTTCTGAAGGTTCAGGATCCAGTTGAACCACAGCAATGTGTGAACAGTCGGACATGTTGAGTGACAGAGCCCACGCTAACTGTTCCCTCAGCAGTAGGTTGCCTAAGTATCCCACAACGGGGATGCCACAAGAGTGCAGCAGGGCTAATATTGGGGCCAGTACCTTGGTGAATACCCAAGGTGCAGACAAGAGGCTAAAGGGCAGGGCCTTGAACTGATGCGCTGGAAAGTTTATGGACATGTAAGATAGCATCTTTGATGTTTACAGAGATTCTCCCTAATGAAAGAAGGTGATGACAGATCTGGTGGATTCAATTCAGAGTTTTGGGGCCTGGATGAAGACATTTAGAGCTTTTATATAGAAGATGAAGCAAATTATTTTTGTTTGGGAACAGTGAACAGGATGAAGTAAAACTCCTGAAATTATTCTGCTACAGTATTTTTTTTTTAAAAGAGAACTTAGCAAGGCCCCATTAAAAAAGAAGGTTTGAAGAAAACTTAGAAACTTAATTCTGGCCAAACTGTCCAGGTTGTGTTTGGCCTGTCAAATTAGTATACAGTTTAGTTAAGACAATGCAGAGGTCAGAAGTAATGTTGAGTTTAGAGGTCAGGAGTAAATAATGTAGAATTCAGAGGTCAAAACTAAGTAATGCAGAGCTCAGAAGTAAGTAAAATAGGGTTCAAGAGTCAGCCATAAGTAACAGGGGTCAGCAGTAAGTAATACCGCATGCAGGAATGCAAAGTGCAGAGGTCAGCAGTATGTATTGCAGATTGCAAAGGTCAGAAGTAAATAACGCAGAGTGCAGAGGTCAGTAATATGTATTGCAGATTGCAAAGGTCAGAAGTAAATAACGCAGAGTGCAGAGGTCAGTAATATGTAATACAGAGTTCAAGCAGTGACCGCTTATGTATTTGATCTGGAGGAGATCTGTGTGTACCCTCACATGTCCCCTGTACATAACTTCCAGTTACCCCCTTTACACTGCATACTTCCTCTGCACCGGATAGGTTTTTCCCCAGTGTCACCAATATTTTCCACCCACCAAGTGCCACTATTTGGAAATGTCCCCCCACCCCTCCATACGCAGAGCGCACAAGGAAGCAATGGCACGTCATTGCTATCTGTTCTGGCTTGTTGGTTCCTGCCAATCCACCTCTTGCATCCATTGCAGGTACTTGCATTTGATGTCACACAGAGTCACTGGGGATAGATGCAACCATTGCACTCCACTGTACCACTCTGCATTTGGAGAGACATGAGACACATGCAAGAGATGAAACGGGATGCTTTCAGCAAACCATCACAGCTAACATTTAATCTGCTTAACATGTTCAGTCACCAAAGGATCATCCGTAGCAGTAGTTATATTCTTTGACCAGTCAGACATGGTTTTACAAAGTAAGGTCAAAGCCAGGATTGAGCGAAGGGCAGATTCCAGCGGCATGAACAGAGCTCTACAAAGGTCTTCTAACTGCTTATCAGTTGGGTCTTTAAAAAGGGTGTCCTCTACCAGAATATTAAGTGCCTTGTTATGGCAAGATATGGCCATATCCATAGTGGGAATAGGCTAGTTCTGCACAAAGTCCTTACAAAACAGATACCGGGCTAATAAGCGCTTAGGGGGAATAAATGCTCTTAATAAAAACAATTAAGGAAACATTGGAAAAGTGGGTGTAAAGGGAAAGTCTTTGCAGCTTTAAGAGTTAAACATTCAAAGACTGGAAACAGCACTGGTAGAAGCAATAGGCTGATACTCTACTTCCCAAGTGTTGTACATTGCATCAGTCAGAGACTAAACTTTAATTCAAGAGTTATAGCAGTAAATTGCAATTACTCAGCGGCTCATCAGTCAAGGACTGGCGTGACGTTGTAGTCAATGGCTTGGAAACCACTATGGATACTGGCAATCAGATCCATCTGTTGGAGGGCACACATGTGAGTCAGCAAATTTTTGGGCAATTTGGGACATCAAGTCTTGAATAATCATGTTAAAAACCTCAGCCAAAAGGGCAGAGGATCCAGCCACATCTGATAGATCTAAAGTGGGTTCTAAGCACTATATAGATACTAAGAGAGGGAAACATGATTTCAGATTGCAGACGTCAGGAAGATTAGTAGGCACACTGCAAGCAGCCCTGGGGCCATTAAGAAAGTGAACTGGGGGCACCTGGAACAGCTGGACTGCCCCCCCCCCCAATGTCTAGAATCGGACATGTTGCGATCGCATGACAATAAGGCAATGTAGAGGCTCAGGGTAGGAGACAAGATCTCAAGTACACACAAAACCTGGATAACTGGTAGCAGTTGAGAGTCAGGTGGCTGAATGTACCTAAAGACACTGTAGGTGGGCAACAGATCGAAGTTTCACATGGTTGTCTGTAGACAGAAGCATCAGTGGGGAGATGCTTCCTTGAAACTGTATGGTGTGAAGGAGTCACTCCTCCCAGTGGATGAGGTCACCGCTTGGTCCCACAGCATTAACTCCTTTTGTGGCAATAATGGTGCCCAGTGACCTATACAAAGTAGCTCTCTGTGCTTGGCCTGACCAGCCTGTTTACTAAGTAAGTCTTCAGACACAGGACAAGTGGTAAGGCAATGACAGTGGCTCTGAACCTGGTAAGCGCTCTGCAGCTAGCAAGCTGGGGATGACCACTCCCAAAGGCTGCAATCCAAGATAAAACTCCAGCAGCCATGTAGAGAAGAGTCTTGCCTGAAGAATAAAAAATACTAACAAAAAATAGGTTAGTCTTTAACACAGCAGAGCTGAAGAAAGGACATCTGTCCTCTTAGGACATGAGTAAAGAGGTATACTGGTAATAGAAGGGGTTAAATTGGGCTGACCCACAGTTTTTTTGTTTGCCAGTATCCAGTCCTCCTGTAGGTGGCAGTATGGCCTAAAAGTTAAAGAATTTCTGTGTCCCTCAATTGATGAGAAAAGAAAGTTTGGCTAAGTTTGTTTAGGTCAGGAGGGCTAGGGATAGGGTTGCCACCTATCCAGGATTCACCCGGACAGTCTGGGTTTTGAATCATGTGCCCGGGTTTCAGTCCACCTGAAACCTGTACAAATTATCCAGACAGGAATGTTCTAGGAACAGGGCCTGACAGGAGGGTGCTGGGGGACTATGCGTGCCGTGTTACTATTCTCTTTGGAGCGCCCTAGGTCTGTTACAATCCTATAGTGTATACTAAAAAAAAAATTTTGCTCTGCCCCCGCTAAAGTGTCCGGGTTTGGCTTGAAGAAAAAGTGGCGACCGTAGCTAGGGAGTATGGGCTAAGTATATGTTTTACTGTACACGGATTCATCCTTTAAGAGGACTATAGGCATAAAGGCACCGCCATTTGCATAATCTGACCCCTGTCAATATTTGCAGGTGTAAACTACTCTAAGCAGAAACACTCTGGTGACATTAGAGTTCCTGTGTAGGCAATGGAGAGGGGTGGAGGAGGTGTAGTTGTACACTTTGTGATGGCAGCTTATTTCGGAGAATACCCAAAGCAATCAGACAAGTTTTTCTAATCTGTACAATATCTTCATCCCCGCAAACAGTTATGCAGGATTGAAACGCACCACAGACTGTTGCGTGGACAGGCCAAAAACAACTGAATTGGGTGACTGTCAACTATCTATTACATAATGGTAAACAATTTACCTATACAGGTCATGATGTCAATCATTTGGATTTATGTCAGTAGTTCAATAATAATCCTACTACCTCTCTTCCAGAGGAGACAATGCAATCTGATACATAACTAAAAAAGATCTGTACACTCCTAGTTTTACCTTCTGGAAATCTCCTTGCTGTGTGTAATGTTCCACCAGCACAGCATACACATCCCCAAAACGCACAGCACTCTCCAGATCTGGCTCTTCCAGCAGCAGTTCACACTGTCTGATAGCTTCTTGCTTGTCTACAGAATAGGATCTGCAACAATAACAAATGATTACTCAAGCGTTTGACTATGATTAAAAATCACAGTCTGTTACAATAGATCAGGGGTGCTCAATCTTTTGAAGGGTCACACAAGTGATTTCGTAACCGGGCATGGGCCACAATGAACTATAGGCTTTCGCACTGATGCGTTGCGGTTTATCTGCACCGCAGGTGTAGCACAGTGCACCAACGGCTTTCCTGCGGCTTAGCTGCAATGAGCCATAGACTTCTATTACATGTTGTGGGTGAGGTGCATTTAGGAGTTTTGGTGCGC
Organism: Glandirana rugosa; assembly: GCA_018402905.1. Lineage (NCBI taxonomy): Eukaryota > Metazoa > Chordata > Amphibia > Anura > Ranidae > Glandirana > Glandirana rugosa. The sequence goes on along the minus strand of BLSH010076090.1, from coordinate 1,977,227 downwards.
TTTCAGAAAGTGAACCAAACCCGCAGGATGTAACAGAGGTTTATGGCTCATTGCAGGTAACCCAAAGGAAAGCAGGTGCACTGCATTGTACCTGCGGATCAGTGTGAAAGCAGTTTAATAACCATTGCAAAACTATTGCTCATATGTGCTCAAACTCTACAAAACTCAGATATTAAGCCCATTGCTGTGATGCCCAAGCTGTGATTTTCCTTCACTTTCTGCATCTGCAGGAATCTCCAGCTGTAGAAAATGTTGCTGTCCCAGGCGGAGTGCATTTGGTATCCCTCCGCCTGGGATAGGAGCCGGTGCTATAGAAGAATACTCTGGGATGGCGAGTCGGCATCCCGCGATCTGAGCTTGCCGACCCACCATCCCAGAGCAGGAGGTCGCAGGCCACATCAGAGGGTGCTGCGGGCCACCGGTTGGGCACCCTTGCAATAGATACTTAAAATGTATATTAAAGTGATAGTAAACCCTCCTATAATTTTCAGCCAAGGAAGCTGCCATCTTGGCCTCTGTTTAATCTACAACTGCCATGATGCCGCACATGTGATCAGCTAAGATACCAGCCATTGGATGGTTTGACAGTTTGGTTTAGAGCACAAACAATGGGAGTGTTACATTTCCGGCACGTGCCGGAAATGTAACTGGTTTTTAAACTGTTAAATGGATGGGTTTACTACCGCTTTAACTAAAAATGCACTAACATTTCCCAATGTTATGGCTTCCTCTACTACAGGTAAGTGACAGTGAGCTGTAATAACTGGTCCCTCTTACCCCACCTATGACCTGGCTAATCTGTATCTACTGTGTTACTTTCACCTGGTAGAAGATCTCTCAGTCTGATTTTTAGGTACTTGCATGGGCAGATGAAGGACACACAATGAGACTACTGTTTTTGTGAAAGTAAAAGGGTGATTCATGCAAAAGTACCGCAAAGCGCCTGCACTTTTTTAGTTTTACCACACTGCTGTTACTGACAGGTTCACTTTAAAGGAAACCTATGGGGACAGTCATATAACAGCTGCCATTGCTGGATTGTTCATAAAAGGGCTGCCATCGTGATCCTGACCTCAACATCTAGAACAAGTATGTAGCCAGGGAGATCTAAAAATCTGAATTTCCATTCTAATCTTTTTTTATATGTGAGTGGTTCACTGGGTAGGAACAACAATTTTAAGGTGATAGGTCTGGAGCATTCATCCAAATTAATTTAAAAGGAAAAACACTGCAAGTAAGCATTTAAACTACTTTATTTTATATGCTTTTAGCAGCAATTTGTGGGGTATGTATAAGCATCAAATTAATCTAGGTGTCCAGCTTCAAAAATCACCTAATATGCATATTAGCAGCCTCACCTCCAGATTCGGAAATTAAAACAAACTGATTAGGTTATATTTTGAGATATGAACAGGCTTGATGTTTTAAACTCTAAAATAGAATGTTTAGGCTGATTTTTTTTTTAGGCTCACCTGCGAGCTTGAATAAACCTTTTTGCCAGTGTTAGCTTATTCTGCATTTCAGACAGTTTTCTTTCCTGTTCCTCTGGGCTCCTCATCTTGGCTTTTGTCAGACATTTGTAGGCCTCAGTCAGAGCTCCCAGTGCCTTCTCATAGTTCTGGTACTCATCAATCTCCACCTAAAAAGCATCATCCACTTGGTAAAATTAGATATTTTAATTAATCTTTAAAGCGGAACTTCATTAATTCTTTTTTGCAGAGTTACATTGATCCAGCTTAGCTTGATGTAAGTACCTAATGTATATCTGATATACATAGGGCTGCCAGGGAAGCAGAAAATGACTACAGTGATATTAGCAATCTTCCGGGTGCTGCTCCAGCAGCTTCCCCTCTGTAGACTAAACACAGAGGGACGCTCGATCAGCACCACCATCATTCAATGTAGGTCTTGCATTTTTTTCAATGAATACAAGGTGCTCTCTGATTGTATGATGTACAGAATGAAGACAACAGAAAACAACTTCCGGTGTACAGACGGAAAGCCGCTGGAGATGCATCCAGAAGATCACAGGTATCATTATATGTAGCATAACCACTTCCGGATATCAGATATGGAAACTTGCATCGAGCCAGGATGGACCAATGTAAGTTTGCAAAAAAGATAATTCCCGGAATTCCACTTTAAATAAAGAGTACATTCCTACATGCACTTACCTGAGCACAGGCATCATAAAAGCCAGCTAAAAGGTCAAGGGCCTTGCCCTTTGTGTAGAAGGTGATGATGTTATTGACAATGTAGGGGTCTTGGCGCCAGTCCAGGGACTGCAGATAGTTAGCTGCCATGATATAGATTTCCTTTTGACGGGACACTCCAGCAAAGAAGACAATCTTCTCAGTGTCACCAGACTTAAGTAAGGACCTCATTGCCTGGAAAATAAGACATATTTGATGAGCCCTATAGATGGAAATGTCAAAATTAGTCACACTAAGCCAGGCTTTCTCAACCTTTTAACCCTAGAGGAACCCCAAAAATAATTTTCATGTCTTGAGGAACCCTTACTAAAACCAATTCATCAGGGCTCAATAGGAACAATGGCCCTTATATTGTTGGTCAATAGGAAGAATGCCCTCCTTAAAGTGGTGCTCAGAATGCCACCCTTAACCACTTCCCGACCGCCGTATGCAAAATGACGGCCAGGAAGTGGCTTAGTTATCCTGACTGGACGTCATATGACGTCCTCAGGATAACAAGCCGCCGCGCGCCTGGGGGGGCGCGCATCGCGGCGATCGGTGGTGTGGGAGGTCAGTCTGACCCCCCGCAATACCGATCTCGGTAAAGTGCATCCATCCGAAGCACTTTACCATGTGATCAGCCGTGACCAATCACGGCTGGTCACAGTGTAACACAGGAAAGCCGTTTATCGGCTTTCCTGTACTCAGGTCTGCAGACCAGAGGAGTGGAGAGCCGATCGGCTGCTCTCCTGACAGGGAGGGTTTGTGCTGATCATTTATCAGCACAGCCCCCCCTCGGATCGCCACACTAGACCACCAGGGAGCCTGCCCAGGGACCACCAGGGATGTGCCCACCCAGGACCACCAGGGAGCCGATCAGGGACCACCAGGGAGCCGATCTGGACCACCAGGGAGACCTCCAAGACCACCAGGTAAGAGACATAGTGCCCAATGTGGATGGCACTCAGTGCCACCTTCAGATGCCACCCTAGACCACCAGGGAATGAGCCCCTATCAGTATATATGCCCACCAGTGCCCCTATCAGTGCTTACCAGTGCCCCTATCAGTGCTTACCAGTGCCCCTATCAATGCATACCAGTGCCACCTACCAGTGCCCACCTATCAGTGCCCAGTGCCGCCTATGAGTGCCAATCAGTGCTGTCTATGAGTGCCCAACATTGCCGCTTAGCAGGGTCCGTCAGTGCTGCATATCAGTGCTGTATATCAGTGCCACCTATCAGTACCCGTCTGTGCTGCTTATCAGTGCCGCCTAACAGTGCTCATCATTGCTGCATATAAGTGGCTCATCATCAGTGCCACCTCATCAGTGCCGCCTCATCAGTGCCAATCAGTACTGCCACATCAGTGCCCGTCAGTGTAGCCTCATCAGCGCCCACCAGTGATGGAGAAAATGTACTTATTTACAAAGTTTTGTGACAAAAATAGAGAATTTTTTTTTTTTTTTTCAAAATTTTTGCATCATATTTCAGGGGTTTTGAGCTGCCTTCTTCATCAAGGTTGGACAAAAGGGAATCCAGACTACAGGATGTAAGTATCTGGAGGGTGTGATTTTTGTAGGAACACGAAACTCAAACCAATTGCTATCACCCCAGATGAGTCCTGATAAAGAGAGTTCTTCAAAATCCCCAATATGTGTTGGCTTTTAAACAGATACTATGATTATTAAACTAAATGTGGACTTTCAACACCCACTTGGCACTGTTTTTCCTGTATTTCTTACATACTGATCTAAAGCCTAACAACAGGCTCTGTGTAGATTTTCAAAAACCAACTCCACAAAAGTTAAAACAGACTTCCTTTGAAAGGACTTTCCTACCTTCAGCTTGTTTCCAGCCTGGGTGTATTTCTTGGTGGCAAGATGATAGTTCCCTTGCCTCATGCAGCAGTCTGCAATGCGCTCCAGCAGCTCTCGCCTCGCTTCTTCGCTGAGCTCCTTGGAGTTTTTAGACACCGTCATTTTTTCAGCCATGTCTTCCGTGATGATGAGGTTTTGCTCTAGGCAGAGCTGAAGAGCATCATAGTACTGCAGGACAATTACACACCAGTGTAAGAAAAGGTTTTAATATATTTCTAAATAATATAAAATACTTAAAAGGGCAAAGTTTAGAGTGGAAGTTTTGTAGGTCTAAACCCGGTCACATAAATCTCATATACGCTTTAACAGTTTAATGTCATTTAAAAGATTTTTAGTCTTTAATTCATTAAAATAATTCCTGGTGATGCTGTTATGTAGGTCATTGTTCAGTTACTTCTTGTTATAGGGTGACAACTGTCTCCCAATTGGGCTACTACATTGACCCCCTGTCACATTTGTCCCTGGTTGAGGCCAAATGTGCTGACGCAATTTGCACAGGAATGGTACCGCCATTGTCACTATGAGGAAACCTGTCCAGATCAATGATGTGCATTCATTGCTGGACTGCATGCAAATAGAAAGGAAGTGGCTGAAAGAAGATCAGAAGTGAGATGCAAAATAGGATAAAATGTACAAAAAAAATATTTTGTTAAAAAATGACAACTGTTTGAGATAGGTTTATGCTTTAGCAAAATAAATTTAATCTAGTTGGGGTTAGATCGAATTTAACATGTACAAGTTGATTTACCTTTTTAGCCGCTAAAAGCAACTCCACAGCCTTTTCAAACTGGTTGTGCTGGATGAAAAAGTCTGAGCAACGGGCAAGTAAGGCTGGGTCTGACTTCTCATCTAGGTCCTCTGCTATTAACTGAAGAGCGCCAAACTGCTCAGTGGCAAATGCCAACTCCAGTGCCTTAGAGAGGTGACCCGACTGAGACCAAGAAGAGACAAGAAACAATACGGCATCATATTTATATTCACTGAAAATATCAGGTACAAGAATCTTTAATATGTAAACACAAAGTTAAAGGAGAAATATAGCCATATACTATAGAAGTATAGTATAGTATATCCACCTCACCAACCGGTCAGTGTCTGCTACTCCTCTCTGTCAATGCTTCTACTGGCTTCCATTCACCCAACAAATTAAATTCAAAATAGGACTAATAACTTACAAAGCCACCCACAACTCTGCCCCCGGTTCCAGTATCTCACAAAAGTGAGTACACCCCTCACATTTTTGTAAATATTTTATTCTATCTTTTCATGTGACAACACTGAAGAAATGACACTTTGCTACAATGTAAAGTAGTGAGTGTACAGCTTATATAACAATGTATTGTAAATGTAATGTAAATTTGCTGTCCCCTCAAAATAACTCAACACACAGCCATTAATGTCTAAACCTCTGGCAACAAAAGTGAGTACACCCCTAAGTGAAAATGTCCAAATTGCACCTAAAGTGTCAATATTTTGTGTGACCACCATTATTTTCCAGCACTGCCTTAACCCTCTTGGGCATGGAGTTCACCAGAGCTTCACAGGTTGCCACTGGAGTCCTCTTCCACTCCTCCAAGACAACATCACGGAGTAGGTGGATATTAGAGACCTTGCGCTCCTCCACCTTCTGTTTGAGGATGCCCCACAGACGCTCAATAGGGTTTAGGTCTGGAGACGTGCTTGGCCAGTCCATCATCTTTACCCTCAGCTTCTTTAGCAAGGCAGCGGTCATCTTGGAGGTGTATTTTGGGGTCGTTACCATGTGGGAATACTGCCCTGCAACCCAGTCTCTGAAGAGAGGGGATCATGTTCTGCTTCAGTATGTTACAGTACATGTTGGCATTCATGGTTCCCTCAATGAACTGTAGCTCTCCAGTTCCGGCAGCACTCATGCAGCCCCAGACCATGACACTCCCACCACCATGCTTGACTGTAGGCAAGACACATTTGTCTTTGTACTCCTCACCTGGTTGCTGAGACACACGCTTGACACCATCTGACCCAAATAAGTTTATCTTGGTCTCATGCAGACCAATTAGATTCAGTGTGCGGCGTATGGTCTGAGCACTGATAGGCTGAACCCCCCCACCCCATCAACCTCTGCAGCAGTGCTGGCAGCACTCATACGTCTATTTCCCAAAGATAACCTCTGGATATGACGCTGAGCACATGCACTCAACCTCTTTGGTCGACCATGGCGAGGCCTGTTCTGAGTGCAACCTGTGCTGTTAAACCGCTGGTTGGTCTTGGCCACCATGTTGCAGCTCAGTTTCAGGGTCTTGGCAATCTTCTTATAGCCTAGGCCATCTTTATGTAGAGCAACAATTCTTTTTTTCAGATCCTCAGAGAGTTCTTTGCCATGAGGTGCCATGTTGAACCTCCAGTGACCAGTATAAGAAAGTGAGAGCAATAACACCAAATTTAAGATACCTGCTCCCCATTCACACCTGAGACTTTGTAACACTAAAAAGACACATGGCTAATTGGGCCCAATTTGGACATTTTCACTTAGGGATGTACTTACTTTTGTTGCCAGCAGTTTAGACATTAATGGCTGTGTGTTGAGTTATTTTGAGGGGACAGCAAATTTACACTGTTATACAAACTGTACACTCACTACTTTACATTGTAGTAAAGTGTAATTTCTTCAGTTTTGTCACATGAAAAGATATAATAAAATATTTACAAAAATGTGAGGGGTGTATTCACTTTTGTGAGATACTGTACATCACCAACCTAGTCTCAAAATGCCAACCAAATCGTTCTCTTCTTTCTCCCAAGACCTCCTGCTCTCTAGTTTCCTTGTTACCTCCTCCCATGCTCGCCTCCAGGACTTTTCCCGAGCCTCTCCTATCTAATGGTTTCAGGACCTCCGCTCGTACCCTCCTCCATTGTTCCTTTGATCTCTCGTCCTCCAGAACCCTCTTTCTTCTCTTGCTAAACCAACCGTAAAACTCTGATCCAACCACTACATGTCATAGAGTGTTTTCACTTATGTGGGGAGTGTAAAAACATTTATAAAATAATATAGAAAAGTACACTGTTTTGACTTCTTTAATGTGAAATGATGTTACATTTCATCACTCACATGTCAAACATATTGTCACATTTAAACGACAGGGGAGTTTTATTGAGTTGTGTGTCGGTAATTACAGATTTGACGACCG
>BLSH010076090.1:1929123-1969786 GCA_018402905.1 Glandirana rugosa | reverse complement strand
TATACTTCTATAGATCACATGAGTGCAGTTCGTTCTGCACTCCTGTGACCCGTTTTCAGTCAACAGTGGGCAGAAAATGGAATATCTCTGGCTGATCACCTGATCCCCACAATTTATTAAATGGTGTTTGTTTTTAAACTCTACTCCAGATCTACAATGTACCTTGTGATAAAGCATAACAGCTCTATCCATCTGCTCCCCTTGCTCCTCGTAATAACGCGCAGCATCCATCATATCCTCCGGAGTGCTCAGCAAAGCGAGGTTCATGAGTTGATCATCAAGATTGTTCTCCTGTAGTGAAGAAAAAATCTACATCATGATCATCTTCAGTAAACTAGCTGTTTAAATAATGCAGCCTTTGTACAAGTCTACCTTGCAGAGTCGAATAGCGTTGTTGTAAGCTTGCGCCCTGGTGTAGAAGTGCACGGCTTGTTTCAGATCCCCTTGGCTTTCATACTGACGTGCCAGGTGGTAGGAAGCTGCCAAGTTACCGGTCTCATTGGCTATCTCTGCCGCCTGGAGAATAAAATTATTATCACATCTGTCCAACAATGGGCAACGCTACTCACAATAAAAAAATAAATGGATGCAGTGGAACGTTTATTGCCTGACAAAAAGCTGTGAAACAAAACAAAACTGTAGAAAAGAGAGATACATTAAAGCCATTTATGCCGGGGTGTAAATATGGTGTGCATGGTGCAACTGTCCCTGGGTTACTAGGGGCAAGGTCACCAATTATAATTAAGGCTCTTTTTGATTTCCACCTTTGTGTTCTCATTACATTATGCAGTAATATTTTCTTTGTCCCTCTTTTCCTTCAGTTACCTGCTGTTGTTTTTCAGTAGAAAAATGATATAAAAAAAGATATTAAAAAATCACTGTGCTATATTGAGACAGTAGCAGCCAGCACAACAATACTACAATTTAACAAAAATTGCATGGATAAATGAGGTAAAAAAAAGTGCAGCGCTAAATATAAAAAAATTAATATTGACATATCAACACAATAAAGTGTACTGTGCAAACAAGTGACTTCCTTACACAACCAAATATAAAGGTTTAGGTGAACTGAACAACCTCAACTGAATATTGAAGCATCAACATAATAAAGTGCACCGTGCAAAAATATACTTTCATATATAAAAATAAAAAAGCTTGAGTGTCTTAACCAAATTAACTGTATAGTCCAATTGGTGATTCAAAACATTAGTTCTTTCACATAGATTTGTGAGAAGAAATCCAAGACTTAAAGAGTCACCACGATATGTGCACCCACCACCCAGGAGAGGAGATTGAATACGCTTACCATGAGGCAGCATCAACCAAGCGTGTAGTTCTAAGGCTCAAGATGGTAGTCACAAAGATGGTATCCAAAATTAAGGGCGGAAAAGTTCTCCATAGCTGAACTGCTTGTTTAGTTATAGATTGCAGCATCCATAAAAAACAAAAGACCTCCCCATAGTGTAAAACCGTTTGACTATGGATTTTATTTAAAAAGTGGAAAACTTACGTAAATCCCAGGATATCAAGCATCATTAAAATGTCTCCTTATTGTGATCACAAAGGCATAGGAAAATGGGCGCAATGGCATAGAAAGGACTCATCAAATCCAGCGTGTTTCGTCCACAAAGACTTAAAATGGGGTTACCCCAGTTAAAGTCGTTGTAGACGAAACGCGTCGGTTTTGATGAGTCCTTGTGCCCATTTTCCTATGCCTTTGTGATCACAATAAGGAGACATTTTATTGATGCTCGATATCCCGGAATTTATGTAAGTTTTCCACTTTTTAAATAAAATCTGTAGTCAAACGGTTTTACACTATTTGGAGGTCTTTTGTTTTTTATGGATGCTGCAATCTATAACTTAACAAGCGGTTTGGCTGTGGAGGAGAGCTTTGCCGCCCTTACTGTTGGATAGCATTTTTGTGACTACCATTTTGATCCTTAGAACTACACGCTTGGTTGATGCTGCCTCATGGTAAGCGTATTCAATCTCCTCTCCAGGGTGGTGGATGCACATATCGTGGTGACTCCTTAAGTCAATACTCTTGGATTTCTTCTTACAAATCTATGTGAATGAACTGTTTTGAATCACCAACTGGACTATACAGTTGATGTTGGTTATGCTACTCAAACGTTTTCATTTGTATATATGAAAGTATATTTTTGCACAGTTCACTTTATTTTGTTGTCGTTTTTCAGTAAGCCTACTTGTGATATGAGCTGTACCCCAAGTTACTGAAGCCTTAGGGTGTTAGCTATCAGCAGTGGCTGAATGAAAAAATGTAGTCTCAGCAGTTCTGTAATTCTGCTTTATATAAACTGCACATAGACGTATTAATTTAGGCAGTTCACAGCAAAGCTTATAACCAAAGTGCAGTAATCAGATGCAGATAATCAAACTTCCTTATTAACAAGCATCCTGTAGTCAACCCGATGAAAGATGAACACTGAATGGTTGCTGAGGTTTATTTTACTGTGCCCTTATTAAAGCATAACTAAACCCAAAAACAAAAATAAAGTATATTGCATCTTACCTGTCCTTAGATGTGATGGTTGAATTAGTTTTCTTTTTTTCAATGCTAAAAAGATTTTCAGTAAGTGCATATAAAAACCGGTTGTATCCAAGTCCATCAATGGATCGACTTCAGTACAACAACTAGCCTGCCCATAGACGGCTTAAATCTTGGCCAGTCCCTGCTGAACCAGCCAACATTCGAACCATCTATGGCCGGCTTAAGAGTTATTTACAAGATTAGCAGGTGAAAACCTTGAAAAGTGAAAACTAATGCAGCCACTAGATCTAAGCAATGCCAAACTGCACTATACTGTACATTTGTTTTTGGGTTTATATACACTTTAAATAAGACCAATAGTGGCTTTGCTGTACATCCTGGCTTCTTACCTTTTGAATGTTCCTCAGGAAGCAATGCACCCGCACCAGAGACAGGTAGTCCTGAGCCATCTCATAGTACTTGAGGGCACTGTCCAGGTCAGACTGGCTTTCCAAGTACTGAGCCCACCACTTCCAAAGATTTCTGCACAATGTCAAACAGAGAAAAAGAGTTAGTGAATCAGGAGTAACAGCAACCAACTGCCTTATTTATATATAACTTTGACCACTGATACTCCTCCAGTAATGCGGGAAGCAGCTGAGCAAGTATGAAAGCTTGGAATTTTCTGGATTTAAGCAATAACACTGTGCAAAAATAATTTGTGTCCAGTAACTCACAGCTGTCAGTCAGCGTACATAAGTAATGGCTGCTGCAAACCAATGATTTTAATGATCCTGTTATTAAAGTACTTTCTTTATATGTTGGACTCAAGTGGAGCCCCCAACATCACCAAAGGGCCACACATAAAATTCAGTAAATATTCATTGCCAGAGACAGCAGACATACAACAGGATATAGTGAAACACTGTGACCATAATACAAGAGATGGTCAGAGACTGTAGACATAATACAAGAGCTGGTCAAAGACTGTGCACATGATACAAGAGATGGTCAGAAACTGTGGACATGATACAAGAGCTGGTCAAAGACTGGACATGATACAAGAGATGGTCAGAAACTGTGGACATCATACAAGAGATGGTCAGAGACTGTAGACATAATACAAGAGCTGGTCAAAGACTGTGGACACGATACAAGAGATGGTCAGAGAATGTGAACATGCTGCTAGGGACATACTTCAGGATACAGTCATGGACTGGAGACAAATTACATGAGAGCTAGAATCACTACCCTAACAGGCTAATAGGAAAACACAAATTAGTGTCTGCAGGGGCCTCGAGGGCCACACATAAAGTACCAAAGGGCCACATGTGGCCCCTGAGCTGCATGTTGGGCACCAAGGTTCTAAGGATGGATACACAGTTTGAATCTCGGCCGGTTCAGCGTGGACAGGCTGAATGTACCAAGTTCATCGATTGATCAACTTGGGTACAATCAACCTGCCCTTCTTATTATCACAAGTGGCTGCTATAACCGCTAGCGATAATCACTGTATTCTCCCAGCTGGGGCAGCTTCCCCTGCCCGCCCCAGTCCTCCCTCCCAGGAGAAGACAATTGCTGATTTTTACAGCACAGCACTAACTGTGTTAATGGGGGAATCGTAGTTGCAGGAAAGAAATTTGCACCATGTATGGCTGGCCTAAGTGATATCCTCTTCTGCAGAAGAAACATAGATGGAGCTAGGGGAAGGGGAGGGGACCACCTCATGTTACATATGTACATAATGGTTGAACAGACACTGGAGCAATTAGTAACATCAATTAACACAATTCAGCAAATGAACTCTATAAATTGTAGCGTGGCTGCTAATCTTACTTGTCTTTCTTTTTATTGATGTAGCTCTCCAAGGCCTGGGGTTCTTCCAGAAGCATTCTTGGAACCTCAAAGCGGTGTGTATCTGACTTCTCATAGCTATAAAAAAAAAAATAGGCATGAGATAGTAATGACTTGCTAGGATATGTTACAGATTATTCTTCTTTTTGGAAATGAAAGAAACAAGCATTAGTGAATATTTTCTGTATCTAAGGGGAGAGTGGAGGACAATTCCCAGCCCTTCACTTGGTACAGACAGACAAAAGCATTTTCAAACATAGCAGAATCTGTAAAGAGCAGTCTGCTGTACAGAAGAGCTCAGACCAGGGAGGGAGAAGCAGTACAATCAGCCAATCAGGTGTGTTGCAATACAAGAAGCATGCGGATATGGAAAGAGAGCACAATAAAGAGGTGAGCTAATCACTTTGCCACTGCTCTTTTTGCTACCCCATTAATAGGCTGAGGGTGGGGAGGAAAGCTGTGACTGTGTTGAACTGCAACTGAGAAAAATCAGGTCTGTTTTGCCAAAAAAGGCTGTGCTGTGCAGCAGAACTGTGTAAAAATGTAAATTCTTTGGCTGGTAAACAAGCTCATATATATGTATTTTATATGCATTTAGCTGTTTGCCTGGAGCTTGGCTTTAATGACACATATACAACAGTCTCAATGAGATCACTTACTAGTTAAGGGAATCATTGCGGTCCCCCATGGCTTCCATGTGCTTGGCGTACTGGTAGTAGGTGGTGCGCAGGTGTACTCGGTCATGGTTCTCTGCAATCTCAATGGCTTTTTTCCATTGTCCCCACGCCTGGTACAGTTTATTCAGAAGATCATAGCGCTTACAAGTTTTATACAGCTGTTCTGCATCTTCCTGCATAGCAAAAGGACATACATCACATGATTCAACATGTTTACAGATGGTATTGTGCAGTAATCTGGGCCTTAACATATAGGTACCCTATACCACTAACCCATGCTCACCTCATTACAATCATATTACATATACTGTATTACAGCTTTCCCTAATATGTGGATTTGTTATTATCCCTGCTGCACTTCTTTCCCCTATGGTTTGGTGTCAGCATCCATCAGACGCCGGAAATGGTTCTGATGCCAAGCAATACGTAGGACAGAGTAGTCAAGAGTCACATAAATAACGATGATAAAAAGGGTGAGGGGGAGTAGCATGGGGGAACTTTATTGCACTTATTCTTAAAACAGACATTAGGAAAACCTGCTATGCTAAGCAATACAAGCTAAAAGAACAGATCATCAACCCTCCAGTCCATTATGAATCCTGCAGCTCTAATACATCTCTGGTGCCATTCATCAAGTTGTGCTCCATTGTAAGAGCACCTTAAATCTTTTTATTTTTCAGATACAATCCCAGCCAGAAGCTCGTTATACCATCCATTTCATACCTCTAGAACTTGTTGCTCCATTTACTTGAGAGCACTTTCTGCATGTCAATACACCATTTAAACCCATCTTTTCAGAAAAACATACACATCTTTTCTTGATCAGACACATCTCTCCCACAATATGTGATGTGTTCTGATTGTACATTCTACAACACAATTGCTACTTTTGTCTGTCTATAACTTTATGTTTTCGATTATAATATCATTTTAGGGCGGGAATCTCCTTTACAGTGTTTAACCACTTCAGCCCCGGAAGGATTTCCCACTGTAGGACCAGAGCACTTTTGCGATTCGGCACTGCATCGCTTTAACTGACAATTGAGCGGTCGTGCGACGTTGTACCCAAACAAAATTGGGGTCCTTTTTTTCCCATAAATAGAGCTTTCTTTTGGTGGTATTTGATCCCCTCTGTGTCACTTCTGATCACTGCTATAAACAAAAAAATAGCGACAATTTTGAAAAAATACAAATCCAAAAAATATATAAAAAACTAATTTATTAATCAGTTTTGGCCGATATATATTCTTCCTCACATTTGTGGTAAAAAAAAACTCTTTTACGATTATTTTTTTTTTTACTAGTAATGGTGGCGATCTGCGATTTTTATTGGGACTGTGATATTGCAGCGGACATGTCGGACATTTTTGACATCTTTTTGGGACCAATGACATTTATACAGTGATCAGAAATTTAAATAGCCACTGATTACTGTATTATTGTCATTGGCACTGAAGGGGTTAAGCTGCAGGGGGTGATCAATGGGGTTAACTGTGTTCCCTAGGCGTGTTCTAACTGTGTGGAGGGTGGGCTGCCAGGGGCATAACAGATCTAACTGATCCCAGTGACAGGATCTTACATGCCACCTGACAGAGCGGGGAACCGCCGTGTTTACATCGGGGGTTCCCCGTTTTTCTTCTGTGCCAGGCGATCGCGGGTCACCAGCGGACATAGAGTCTGCCTGACCCGCGGCCATACTGCTGGAGAGTGCGGCGGGCACAAGAGCGCAGCACGCTCCCACACGCTAGCCAAGCACATACGAGACACCGTTTATAGGCGGCGATTTGCGATATCCAGCCACTCTGCAGCAGTAAATGTATGCGAGCCGGTCAGGAACCGGTTAAAGAAGATCTTCAGTCTTACAAAAAATTATTAAATATATATAATAATTAAAGATTACAAATACTGTAATGAAGAGATAGTGTGGACAGCTCCAGAACAGCTGCACCTAATCACCTAGTTCCTCCCGTAATAACACAGTCCCGAAGGGTGCGAACTCAAAGTGCTGGAACAATAGTGAAGAAAAGAAATGCTCCGGACGGCCGCACTCCTTAATGATGCTTTATTGGTCCATATCCATGCAGTACAATACAGACAAGGGTAGGCTAACGCGTTTCACGCCCTCCTAAGGACGCTTAATCATAGCTAATGCAACACACATACACACAAGCATATATATGCGGATCCTGATCCAAATACTGTAGCTGCTGACTTTTTTAAAAAAAAGGATACTTACCTGTCCAGGGATCCAGCGCTGTCCTCACCTGGGCCGGTTCTTTGCCGGTCTTCAAGTCCCCCCTGGGCCAGCATGTTTACTAAGGGAAGCTTCACAGCCAGCTTCACACTGCACATGTGTATGAATGGGGGTAGGGGCTAGGCGATCAGAGCGGAGGTGGGTGCAGGTACCTGCTAAAAATGGGTACCCCCCCCCCCCCCCAGAAAAACAAAATCTCCAAAAGTCGGAGAGGAGGGGGAAGGAGGTGTTAAAGTGAAACTTCCCTTTTAGGGTGAAGGTCTGCTTTAAAGCAGAACTTTACCCATAACAATTTAATAATAATTATGCTACCAAACTGAGTGTGTGCTGTAAATTGCCTCCAGCATTGTTCCTGTTTCTTCTTGCTGAAGGTTGCCATTTTGCAGAAACCCAGAGCCCCTGAACAGCAGTAAATTTTTAAGCCGCCAGCATATCCACCTCTACAAATTTGGCAGTGTCTAAAAATAGAGATGTGCAGAGCAGGGTGAGACAGATTATAAACTGGGCAGGACAGTGGTGTAGTGTTTAGCACTCCTGCCTTGCAGCACTGGGGTCCTTGGTTTGAATCCCAGCTAGGACACTATCTGCACTATTTACATGTTATTCCTGAGCATGCATGGGTACTCCGATTTCTTCCCATATAGCAAAGACCTGCTGGCAGTTTAAATGGCTCCAGTTTAAATGAGTCCTAGTATGTGTGTGCATGTATGCATGTCAGTTAGGAACCTTAGACTGCAAGCTCCTTGAGGGCAGGGGTGGATGTGAATGTACAGTATGTAAAGTGCTGTGTAAATTGTTATAAATGCCGGTAATAACTACATAAAGATGTTAATAATATACAAACAGAGATGGAACAGTACCCCCAGCCTACCTAAAAAGGTCAACTGTATCTAAGTTTCAGATAAAGGCAAGGTCAACTGTTTATTCTGGGTTAGGAAGTCATTGATAATGGAATTAAAGTATGCAGCATATGAAAAATCTGACAAAATGTATCAAATTGATATATAAAAAAACTGTAGAACTGTGCCTATTTATATGATAGCAGCACTAAAGATGCTGACTATACAAGAAGTACTTGTTCTACAAATATTCCCAGACACTAAGGCTGCATTCACATCACAGCATATTGAATCACAGGCAGATTTGCCGCGAATGTGCCCGCAATTTGACAGTGCTGATACGTGAATGGCAAAACACAGTACGCATATTTGAGATGCCATTCATTTGAATGACACCTTAAAACGCGGTGCAGGTCTGCCGCGATTGTCGGCCAATAAAGCGTGCTGCAATCGTGGCAACCTGCATCGCGGGACGCATGTCACCCAAAAATAGTTCAGGAGCTACTTTGGGACGACATGCATCCCGCATTGTGGGTTGCCATGATTGCGGCATGCTTTATAGCCCGACATACCTGCACCGCGTTTTGAGGTGTCATTCAAATGAATGGCATCTCAAATATGCGTACCACGTTTTGCCATTCACATATCAGCGCTGTCAAATCGCAGGCAGATTTGCCGCACGTATACCCGCAATTCAATACACTGTGATGTGAATGCAGCCTGGGGGCTGGTTCATATGAGCTGCTGCATTACACTGACGAAGCACTGAGCTTGGTGCTTTTTTTTTAACAAACTTTATTGATATGTCAACTGCGGGCCATGAAGTGTGAGGCAGTGTATTGCCTCTCACTACACTGTGCTGATAAAAATTACTGCATGCAGTAACTTTTCAGCACATCACCGCAGTGATGTAATTGGGGCACATAGGAGACAAGGCATTTTGTCACTTCCAATTTCTTGGATGTTGACAGTATAATGCCACTATTATTTAGTTTGTTAGACAGATCAACTGCTCCTACACGCATGGTTTGACAATTGATCTGCCTGAGACAAACAATATGCTTTTCAAATTGAAAAAGATTTTCTAACAGCAATTATAGCTGATATTGTCCTACTGCCACTCTGGGATTTCTCAGTGGCAGAGAGCAGTGGAGTCGGGAGGGGGGACGGGCTAGGGCGGGGTGGGGCTGGAGCCCCTGAAAAGCAACGGGTCTCTGGCATGCAGAAATCTATTATTAGCCCCGAGCACCGGCCAGAGAATAGCCAGAGCTGCCGCTAGAGGTCTGAGGCCGGCACTAGTGATGGTTTCCGCCGCCATTTTGCAGAAGACCAGCTCTCCTGGATCCTGATCACTCACAGAGGGGAACAAACAAGAGAGCGTAGCCGGCCGGGTGGCTGCCAATAGAAATGGAGCTGCCGCCCACCCCCTTTCCCACAACAGGTCACAGGGCGGGGGGGAGAGGGGCTGTCGGCAGCTCCAATTCTATTGGCAGCCACCCACCGGATGACCTGTTACACGAGAGCTGGTCTTCTGTAATGGTCGCAGAGCCTCCGCTGGGGGCACCTGTAATGTAAGGAGGGACTCCGCTGGCTGGGGCACCTGTGATGTAAGGAGGGACTCCACTGGCTGGGTGCACCTGTGATGTAAGGAGGGACTCTGCTGGCTGGGGCACCTGTGATATAAGGAGGGACTCCATTGGCTGGATGTACCTGTGATGTAAGGAAGGACTCTGCTGGAGGCACTTGATATAAGGAGAGACTCCGCTGGCTGGGGACACCTGTGATGTAAGGAGGGACTCCGCTGGGGACACCTGATGGAAGGAGGGACTCCGCTGGGGACACCTGATGGAAGGAGGGACTCCGCTGGGGACACCTGATGGAAGGAGGGACTCCGCTGGGGACACCTGATGGAAAGAGGGACTCCGCTGGGGACACCTGATGGAAAGAGGGACTCTGCTGGGGTCACATGATGGAAAGAGGGACTCTGCTGGGGAAACCTGGTGGCATCTGTTGACAGACGACGTGGCAAGTGACACACTCGGGGCTCCCACTGATTCTGCATTATGGTGAGTTGAATGATTTCATTCTATATTACAATGTAATAATAGAAGTAATGTGTTTCAATCATATTGACATTATACACACTATGGTGCCGGGATGATTGAAGCGCTAACACCAGATGTTTGGAGTATCTTTATCTGCTGATTGTTACACTTTCCGGAATACACATATTGCTATTGTGTGTAGGATCTAGGCCTGCTGTCCTTCCATCCCTCTTTCTTTCCTTCCTTGGATCCTCGTTACTTTTATCCACAGTGTGGAATAAAATTGGCCTTGAAGGCCCCCGTTCTGATCAGGCCTGCTTGTCAGTTTTTCCAGGCGGACCTAATCAGAACCTCATCTTTTCTATGGAGCGGCGGATGTCCGCGTACACCCACCACCATCCGATCCGATCCTGTCTGCCAAAAACAGACAGGTGGTGATCCTATTCCCCATCCGTCCGGACAGACGGTCCGTTTCCATCCGATTGCCCCACAGAGGACAGTGGGACTGTGTCCGCTCTGAATAGCGGACACAGACCTGTCATCCGCCTGCTCAGCGGAGATCAGCGTAGAGATCCCCCACTGAGCAAGCAGATTTTGCTTCACAGAGGTGCCCGTGTGAAAGGGGCCTTACAGTATGTAGGGAGTGCTGTACATTTTGGTCTATGTATGATCTCCAAGAGGAAGTGCTTCAATTAAGTCAGAGAACTGCTCTAATCTCTAATCACGACTGTGCCTACCAAAGAAATGCATTAAAAATAATAAAAGCTTCCAATCTTCCAATATGAGAACATATACCTACCAGCATGCCCAGCTGTACAGCCAACATGGCCACTCTGGCCTCGATCTCCGGCTCTTGCTCTGCCTCTCGCAATGCCTTTGCACCTCTGGCATGGCCCATCTTTCCAAGGCACACTTTGGCTACATCCAGTCTTCTTGTCTTGACGCACATACGTGCCATGTTTTCCCACACCGTTTCACTACAATAAAGAAGAAGTCACTGTACAATGCAAGGATGATTTTGACAATATTCACACAATTTTAAAGTATGTCCATGTAGTTGGGGATGGATTATAACAGCAAAAAAAAAATGTTGCTATTACACATTGGGGCTGATTTACTAACACTAGAATGCAAAATCTGGTGCAGCTGTGCATGGTAGCTAATGAGCTTCTACCTTCAAGCTTGTTCAATTAAGCTTTGCAATAAAACCTGGAAGCTGATTGGTTTCTATGCAGAGCTGCACCAGATTTGCACTCTCTAGTTTTTAATAAATCAACCCCAACGTGACCAATCAGATTTCAGCTTTAGGTTCCATTCACACCAGCATGCCTATGTTACGCTCTGTATAACACACGCCTGCTGATGTGCTCTATAAAGGAGCTGTGTGAAGCATTGTTACTTACAACACATCACACGGTTTACCTTTTTTTTTTTTTTTTATTGAAATGTCACAAAATCACAATTCATTCATCTTTAAGCACTGTAGAGCAGGCATCCTCAAACTACGGCCCTCCAGTTGTTGCAGAACTACACATCCCACGAGGCATTGTAAAACTCTGACATTCACAGACATGACTAGGCATGATGGGAATTGTAGTTCCTCAACAACTGGAGGGCCATAGTTTGAGGACCCCTGCTGTAGAGTGATGTGATGAGGTATAATGCATTGCAACACACTGTGCTGTGTAAAAATGTAACATGTCCTACTTTTTTCAGCACACCCTGAGGGCCAGTTCACGCCACAAAAATGCACTCCGGATACGTTCCCGATCAGTTTTTGCTTATAGTTCACACCACACACAGTTCCAGTGCGTTTTTGATACAATTTGCTTCCAGTACAGTTCTGTGCGGAAAAAATGCAGCATGTTCTACTTTTTTTTTCTCCACCGGAAACTGCACTGGTGTGAACTAGAGTCATTGGAATACATGGAAAACACTGTGCATGCATTTTTAGTGCAGAAAAAAGCGCACGGAATTGCATCTGGCGTGAACTAGCACTGAAACAACAAGTCAGGACAAACATCAAAGTGGAAACTAACTTATACCGAGATAAAATTTGAAAACGATGCTACATTAACAGTTCTCTGCCACAATGCCTTAGTAATAAGGTGCTCAGCTTTGGCAGCAAAGTGAATCCCAGCAAGAACGTGTTGGAGCAGCTATCAATGTCCAGCATTACAGAAGAACTATGAGCACATTTTTAATTTTTTTTTTACATTTTGGATAGAGTAAGGGAGGGTTGTAACCAATGTCAGTTTTTTTGCCATCTATGCCCCATTGGGGGACACCTTCACTTCCTGTCCCATAGCCAAAACAGGAAGTGAGAGGAAATCCCTGCAAATTAAGGGAATCTCTTGGGGTCCCCCATGTCAACGGAACTAGAGACCCCATTGGAAGATTTCCAATCTGTTACTTTTCTGGGGAGATAAGGTAATGTAGAAAATGGCTTTATTTAACACAAATATCTAAACCATACAAAACCCACTATCTAATAAAATCATAATTGGCCAGTAATTAAAAAACAGTTTGGACCAGATGATGAAATCACAACTTCTTTTGCTTTTAAGCTGTCAGATGGTGATTGATCGTAGTGGGCAAGATCACAAAGGGGCTAACCGTCTGTCCCTATAGAATTGCTCCCTCGGTAATGAATCTCCCTAATGGCGGCACAGACAACAATAAAAACCTAATAGGTGTTCTAACCCAGATAGCAAGCAATTGTGCTGCAAGTTTGAAAATGACTTGCTGAGCTATTGCAAGACTTGCCAGGCTTCACAAGTTTGTTTGCACAATTGCAGCAAGTTCACATTGCACGATACAGTCATCCCGCCACAGGGGTCACTGTGGCCGAATTTTCATGCTGTAGACTTGCAGAGCTCTTGCTGTAGACTCATCACTGCAACTTTGCTCTTGCATGGGACTTGTCATACAAATTTGCTACAAATTGGAAAAGTGTCAACTAGAACTCTGCAAGTGTACAACTTATCAGTGAAAATGTGCAGCTAGAGACGTACAATTAACATATCAAATGTTATAGTTTAAAGCTCAGCTTGCAGTGGGGCTGTGTCCGCATTACAAGTGTTAATAGCTTGTGTCTGGGGGAGCAATAATAGGAAATATACTTCTATCTTCTGTTTTCTGTTCCTCCTCCGCAACTAGACTGGTCCTCGCAGCTTTTGCATCACCCCGAGCTCTAGCGGCCTGGGTCCTGCTGCTATCAAGACCAGAGCAGGGTCCATAGCCCTGCTATGAAGACACTCAGGGACGGTCCACCAATTGTCGTAGGGGAGCACCGTTTGCCAAGGGAGTGAAGGATCAGGCAAGTAAATCTGCTTCTCCTCACCCCTAGACAAAATACCTTTGCAGAGCAGACACAGTTCCACTGGAAGGGATGATTTTTTTTCTGCCCGGAGTTGGGCTTTAAAGCCTGACTCAACTGTCATTATAAATAAGCCCAATACATTAACATCAAAACAAAAGGTGTGCAAAGTCATGCCCTGCTGTGTGGCTTCAAAATCGCCCCCTGTTCGTGCAAACAGCTGTGGATGTGTATGTTAACGGACACCTTGAAATCGGTTTGCGAAACGCAGTGCGATTTGAAGAATCTGAGCGCATGGGTGTGAAAAACCACGTGATTCGATTCTGGTGCGGCAAAGAAAGGGTCCTGCATGATTTTGTTGCGGATGCAGTACTATTTGAGGCATACAGAATGAATGGCTCAAATCGCACTGCTGCAGAATCGCATGTGATTTGAACAGGTATGAGGCACTAAGTCAGAAATAGAACTCTCCAATCAGAAGGAAGCATGTGCTTACTGTTTAGTAGTGCGCTAAACCAATAGCTTCACAATTCCTTTCTCTATGTGGCTTAGCGTACTACTAAACAGTAAGCACATGCTTCCTGCAGATTGGAGAGTTCTACTTCTGACTTGGTTCCGCAGCAGTGCGATTTGAGCCATTCGTTCTGTATGGCTTAAATAGCACCGCATCCGCACCAAAATCATGCAGGACCCGCGACTAACAGCCAAGGGGAGAATTTGAAAGTGCGTACCGTACATGATCCACCTCAGGAAAAATGTGAGCCAATTAAAAAAAATGACTCATGTAAACAATATAAACAATAACAAATGAAAATATGCACTAACCAACATTATATTAGTGTTTCCCACATTTCAGAACCAATAAAAAATAAACAATTACAACACATTAAATTTACGGAAATGCTTTTTCACAGCTTCATAAAATCGATTGTTACACAGAATTGCTCAGAAAAATAAACGTACTTCCTCTCTTTCCTGCTTTTATTTGATTATTGCCAAATGTTGTTTAATGCAGTGCAGTAAACCTTAATAGGAGTTCAGTCTAGTATTCTGAAGACAAAGAGTTGGATAGTTCTTAGTTTTATAATGAGCTATGTTTGTTACTGTCATCCTCTTGTGCAGGTTGGACCAGATCCAACGTCATTTCATTGCAACTACCTGTTGGACCAGGAAGAGGCCATCCCCAAACTGTTCCCACAAAGTTGGGAGCATGAAATTGTCCAAAATGTCTTGGTATGCTGACGCCTTAAGAGTTCCCTTCGCTGGAACTAACGGGCCAAGCCCAACCCCTGGAAAACAACCCCAAACCTTAATCCTCCTCCCCAAAATGATTTGAACCAGTGCACAAAGCAAGGTCCATAAAGACATGGATGAGCGAGTTTGGGGTGGAGGAACTTGACTGACCTGACCTCCACCCGATAGAAACACCTTTGGGATGAATTAGAGCGCAGACTGCGAGCCAAGCCTTCTCGTGCAACATCAGTGTCTGACCTCACAAATGCACTTCTGGAAGAATGGTCAAACATTCCCATAGACACTCCTAAACCTTGTGGACAGCCTTCTCAGAAGAGTTGAAGTTGTTATAGCTGCAAAGGATGGGGCAACTCAATTTTGAACCCTACGGACTAAGACTGGGATGTCATTAAAGTTCATGTGCGTGTAAAGGCAGGCATCACAATACTTTTGACAATATAGTGTATAATAGCATCTATGTTATACTGCAGCCTCCTAGGTAGGATGTTAGGTAAACATAGTCCTTTTTAGCTCCTCTGTAATCATTGGAACAGCTAATGATTTCTTTGGGCTGCTCTGGATCTCCCGGGCCGCAGGTTTGATTGCTCCCTCATGCCTTCTAGAATATAGAGAGCTGGGAAAGTCAAATGGGCAGCTAGAATATTTATTATGCTGCAGCCAATCCCTGGGGAGGTGTACCCAGTAGGTGGCTGGGGAGTAACATAAATAGCCTGGGGTCTGGGGCAGCCCTGTTCTTGTCCTGAAGGAGAAGTGTCTGCCCCTTTTGGGCAGCTTGCTGGAGTTGCTGCAATTCATTGAGGTCCCAGCTGTGGCAGAGCTGAGGGGGCCCATTCCTAATCAACTTTGGAGCTAGCCAGCAGTTCCACCTAAGGACTCACTGAAGAATGCCTGGTGGAAGCTGGAAAGTATGTAGCTGTCCTGTAGCATTGTATTAACCACTCCCTTCACTCCCTTGCAATTGTCTGAAGAAAATGGGGGGGATTCAGCTGTCCTGGGGAGACATTATGAGAACAGACCTGAGCTCAAGATCCAAGTGACTGTGTGCAGTAGCTCTTTTTGAGACAGCTCTTACATGGTCTCAGTTCTGGCCATTCCCATTAACCCTAGGTAGAAAGATTGTTTAGAGAAGTCTAGCATAGTCAAGAGTGTCCTCCAGTTACTTTTCGGTGTGCCCTGAGTATCCCAAACCACACTCGCCTCTTCCCCATCCCAAGTTCTACAAGCAATAAACTACAAAACGCAACCCCTAGATTGTTATTTGAAGCCAGAGTGGATGGACAGTTGCTTGTGTGACTGGTAGCCCCTGCACTATTAGGAAAGAACTGTAGTCCTCATTTGTTCTGCTGCTATCAGGAGATGCGCAGTGACTATGCTTTTATTACATTCAAGCATCATCAATTAGCAGCTCCGGTTGTTTTCAACAAACTGTAATATTTTAGTAGGAGTCAGAAGATGAGAGCTTAACCCTTTCGCTGCCAGAGCCGTTTTTGCCGTCTCTGCACACATGTTTAAAAAATCATTTTAGGCCTGAAAATTACACATAACCCTCAAACGCTATATATTTTCTCAAAGCAGACACCCTAAAGGATAAAATAGTGGTAGTTCCAATTTTTTATGTCACATGATATTACTGCAAAGGTCTAGGAAACGCAAAATTCCAATAAAAAACACCCTCATGTGAATTTTAGGGTAAACAAACGCAATAAATTACCCAAATTTTTGGTAAAATATAAAAGACGAGGTTGCACCAAGTAAATAGATATCCAACATGTCAAACCTTAAATTTTTGTGCGCCCCATGAAATGGTGTAAAACTGCAGTACCCTATATTTTCTATAGGCGATGCTTCAGAAGCCCCCTATAGGTATCAGTTTAGCGCTAGGGAGGAGATCTTGTGTTAGAATTATTGCTCTCACTCTGGCGTGTGCGGCTGTATGTTACATGTGTATTGCACTCAACTTTTTCACGTGCAGGTGCCCGACGCATGCCTTTATGTTTGTGTGTGTGTATATGTGGGGTGGGGGGGCCTCAAAATTTTTTTGGGGGGGGATTTTATGTGCTTGGGTGTAACTTTATTTTTTTTTTTACACTTTTTTAGGACCAATGACATTTATACAGCGATCAGAGCTTTAAATAGCCACTGATTACTGTGTAAATGACATTGGCAGGGAAGGGGTTAAACTCTAGGGGGGCGATCAAGGGGTTAAATGTGTTCCCCCACTGTGTTCTAATGGTGTGGGGGCTGGGCTGGCCGGGGCATGATCCCAATTACAGGGAACAGTAGATCTGTGACATGTACCCTGACTGAACAGGGAACCGCTGTGTTTACATCGGCGGACCTAGTTCTGGCTCTGTAGTAGGCGATCGCGGGTCGCTGGCGGACATAGAGTCCGCCCAACCCGCAGGCATGTTCACAGGGTGCACAGCAACCGACGTACGACGGCAGTTTGCGCAGCCGAGCCAGTACAAATGCGGCAGCTGGTTGGCAATCGGTTAAAAATTACTTTAAAAACCTGTGTAGTGTTTTCATTCTTGACACTTTTTTGTGTGAATGGGTAAGGGAACAATGTACCTACCAAGACATGGCCATCCACCTAAACTGACAGGCTGGGCAAGGAGAGCATTAATCAGAGAAGCAGCCAAGAGGCCCATGGTAACTCTGGAGGAGCTGCAGAGATCTACAGCTCAGGTGGGAGAATCTGTCCACAGGACAACTATTAGTCGTGCACTCCACAAATCTGGCCTTTATGGAAGAGTGGCAAGAAGAAAGCCATTGTTGAAAGAAAGCCATAAGAAGTCCCCTTTGCAGTTTGTGAGAAGCCATGTGGGGGACACAGCAAACATGTGGAAGGTGGAAGGTGCTCTGGTCAGATGAGACCAAAATGTAACTTTTTGGCCTAAAAGCAAAACGCTATGTGTGGCAGAAAACTAACACTGCACATCACCCTAAACACACCATCCCCACCGTGACACATGGTGGCGGCAGCATCAGGTTGTAGTGATGCTTTTCTTCGGCAGGGACAGGCAAGCTGGTCAGAGTTGGTGGGAAGATGGATGGAGCCAAATACAGGGCAATCTTAGAAGAAAAGCTGTTAGAGTCTGCAAAAGACTTGAGACTGGGGCAGAGGTTCACCTTCCAGCAGGACAACGACACATACAGCCAGAGCTACAATGCAATGGTTTAGATCAAAGCATATTTGTGTTTTAGAAGGGTCCAGGCAAAGTCCAGACCTAAATCCAATTAAGAAACTGTGGCAAGACTTGAAAATTGCTGTTCTCAGACACTCTACATCCAATCTGACAGAGCTTGAGATATTATGCAAAGAAGAATGGGTAAAAATGTCTCTCTCTAGATGTGCAAAGCTGGTAGAGACATTGCCAAAAAGACTTGCAGCTGTAATTGCAGAGAAAGGGGGTTCTACAAAGTATTGACTCAGGGGGGCTGAATACAAATGCACGCCACACTTTTCACATGTTTATTTGTATAACATTTTGAAAACCATTTATCATTTTCCTTCCACTTCACAATTATGGGCCACTTTGTGTTGGTCTATCACATAAAATCCCAATAAAATACATTTATGTTTTTGCTTGTAACATGACAAAATGTGGAAAGTTTCAAGGCTTATGAATATTTTAAGGCACCGTATATACCCAGAGCCTTTGCTACCACTTTAGGGGTTAACCAGAGTTTTCCTCTGCAGTACATTTTTCTGCTCCTAGATGTCCTCAGTCTGATAGCCAATATCATTCGACCCACTTCCTTTTTGATCCCATGTTGTGCTTGAACCACCCCCAGCCTGTTACTGGACAGTGAAAGGAGAAGCAGTACAGCGATGAGCTCACTTCTGCATTTTTATCCAATCAGCATGCTTCTTGTCAGCACATGAGCCTTCGGAAGGGCTCTTTGTACTGATTCTCCCTCTCACGTTCCATCCCTGCTGTACAGCAACTGCAAGAAGTTGATACCAAATCAAATGCAGGTATTTCCACTGTTTACATTTAAAAAATACATTTTTTGATGTTCAGGCTTAAAGTGGAAGTCCACTTTTTAACTTGTACCTAAAAAGGTAAGCCTGTAGCTTACCTGTAGTTACAGTGATAATCTTCTAAACTTGCACACAAGATGCAGTTGGTGACGCAGTTTGCCCAGCGCTTTACAATATAAAGCGAGACAGTACAATTACAATACAAAAGAGGAAGAGTAAGAGATACACTATATTGTCAAAAGTATTGTGACATCAATAAGGTCCATAAAGACATGTGTGAGCGAATTTGGGGTGGAGGAACTTGACTGACCTGCACAGAGTCCTGACCTCAACCCGATAGAACACTTTTGGGATGAATTAGAGCGGAGACTTCGAGCCAGGCCTTCTCATCCAACATCAGTGCCTGACCTTACAAATGCACTTCTGGAAGAATGGTCAAACATTCCCATAGACACTCCTAAACCTTGTGGACAGCTTTCCCAGAAGAGTTGAAGCTGTTATAGCTGCAAAGGGTAGGCCAACTGAACCCTACGGACTAAGACTGGGATGCCATTAAAGTTCATGTGCGTGTAAAGGCAGGTGTCCCAATACTTTTGACAATATAGTGTATATACTGTATGGGAAGAGCACTATAGACTACATCACTGTGATGGGGAATGGTGGATCACTTGTACAAATTATCTAATGACCTTTGTATCTTGGCACAGTCCAATATTTATGTCTTACTCAGGGATGTTTAATAGATGGAGTGATGAGTGTTTATGAATGTGTCTTGCAACCAAGTACAAACACGATCCAACACGAGAACACGTACACAGAATCCCTTCCCATCAGTAAACACCTTCCTATTCCCACCATGGTGTGGACAGAGGATTTCCTGTTACTAAACCAAGAAGAGTGAACCCCGGCCTGTAGCTGTTCTAACACCGGGCACCAATGACAGACAGGAGCTGGGCGGATGGGAGAGAGGAGGCCACAAACATAGCAGCAGGGAGGCACATAGGGTTAGTTCATGAGTACAAGGAACTTCCCTAAAAAGTAATCAATATTTCATATTTTATCATTTATCTAATTAAACATGACAGATGATTTTTGCATAACAATTGGGGATTGTGGAACATGGGTTAACGTGGCCCATGCCATTTCCCATGGAGGACGAAGGAAAATAATCATTTAATGATTTCCCCCTCTCCTCTTCCTCCTGGGCCACTGTGTTCATCTGCCATGTGCAAAGAGAAATGCCCGGTTCTACCATGTATTGGTGAGCATGCGACTCCCTCTCTCATGTGACAGCGCATGGTGCTTTGTGCCATGGCACTGTTCCATGGAGCTGGGAAAGGACAAATCTGTACTGAATTGCAGATATACATTGAGGTGCCATTCAAAATGAATGGTCCCACAATGCACCTTGATTTTACTGTGCATTACTGCAAGGCAGTGGTGGTAATCTAGCTTTAAGGTCCAGAAAAACACATCTTCTAGGTTTATGGTCAAAGCAATACATAGGGTATCACACATATGATATACTACATATTCTAACCAGAACTGATTCACAAAATATTAACAACAAACATATATTATCAACTAGAAGGGTTGCCTTGCAGTTTATGAAGAAGATAGTAGATCATATTGCATACATGGAAGCTACTAGGTGCATAATATAGACGGATATACAGCGGGTAAAATAAGTGTTGGACACATCACCATTTTTCTAGGTAAATATATTTCTAAAGGTGCTATTGACATAAAATTTTGAGCACCGAAACAAATAAGTTCAGAAATTAAGTTATGTGTAATAAAGTGGAATGACACAGGGAAAAAGTATTGGGCGCATGAAGAAAGGGAGGTGCAAAAAGGCTTGGAAAGCCAAGACACCAACTGAAATCTATCAGTAATTAAAGAGCAATCCTGCCCCTTGTCAGTGCAAATTAATATGAGCTGGTTCAATCTCAACTTATGTCCTATAAAAAGTTGTCTCATTAGCAAAGTGTCACACAAGAAACATCTCACGATGGGTAAAAGCAAAGCGCTCTCTCAAGACCTTCACAACGTTGTTGTTGTAAAACATACTGATGGCATTGGTTACAGAAGCATTTCTAAACTTCTGAATGTTCCAGTGAGCACTGTTGGGGCCATAAGCCGGGAAGTGGAAAGAACATTATTTCACCATAAACCGGCCACAACCAGGCGCTCCTTGCAAGATTTCTGACAGAGGAGTGAAAAGAATTATAAGAAGAGTTGTCCAAGAGCCAAGGACCACTTGTGGAGAGCTTCATAAATACTTGGATTTAGCAGGTACAATTGCATTAAAGAAAAAAACAGTAAGTAATGCACTGCCATGGCCTATATGCTCGCTCACCACGCAAGAATCCATTTCTGAAGAAAAAGCATGTTGAAAGTCGTTTTGGAGTTTGCCGCAGAACATTTAGACAAGCCTGTGAAATATTGGGGGAATATAGTCTGGTCAGATGAGACCATAATTGAACTCTTTGGATGCCATAATACACACCATGTTTGTAGGTCAAGTGGCACTGCACATCACCCCAAAAACACCCCAATACCAACAGTGACGTTTGGAGATGGGAACATCATGGTGTGGGGCTGTTTTTTAGCATACGGTTTCTGGCAAACTTCATGTGATTGAAAGAAGGATTAGTGGAAAAATGTAGCAAGACATTCTTGATAAAAATCTGCTGCTATCTACCAGGATGATGAAGATAAAACGAGGGTGGACATTTCAGCAAGACAATGATCCCAAGCACAAAACCAAGGAAACTCTCAATTGGTTTCAAAGAAAGAAAATAAAGCTGCTAGAATGGCCCAGCCAATCGCCTGACTTGAATCCAATAGAAAATCTATGGAAAGAACTAAAGATCAGAGTTCATAGAAGAGGCCCATGGAACCTTCAAGATTTGAAGAAGACTGTTTGTGTGGAAGAATGGGCAAAAATCACACCTGAGCAATACATGTGATTGGTTTCTTCATACAGGAGGACATCTTGAAGCTGTCATTACCAACATAGGATTTTGTACCAAGTATGAAATACATTTCAGTGAGTGTGTTCAATAATTTTTCCATTCCTTTTTCATTCCATTTTATTACACATAACTTTATTTCTGAACTTATTTGTTTTGGTTCTTTGGATTGCATGGGTTGTTTCCAACATGTGGCAAAAAATTCATGCCAATAGCACCTTTAGAAATATATTTACCTAGAAAAATGGTGACGTGTTCAATATTTATTTTACCCGCTGTATATGCTGGATGGGTGGAGTGTTTGTTATGTGTGAAAAAGAACTATATATTTTTGGATGGGACTCTGAAGGCTTCTGATCATTATTTGCAAGTACTCTCCAATAAATGCTATCTCTCTGGAGAACTAAGTTGCTGTGGAGATTAATATGGATTAATATGGAATGGAGGAGTTTGCATCGTATGCACTCCTGTTTCCAAAGTAACACTAATAATTATACCAATTATTAGTCATCATCTAATCCAATCTAGTATTTGTCTACCATGCACAGATGTAATCAGTATTTCTTTACTATGTAGCAACATAATCAGTATTTCTCTACCATGCCTAAAAATGCTTTTTAGGTATCGGTTGTGACCAGTGGAGAGAACAAGGTTTGCATGTTGCAGTAAAGGGCCACCTGTACATGCAATTGCTATATGAACAAGAACTGCCAGCTGAAATATAAGGGCATAAAGGGACAATTTCTGATCCTCAGCTCAAGTGCCGGAAGGAAGAACTCTTCTTGTTGCCAGCACCAATTAAATAGCTTTTTGATATTTCTAGTGCAGTATGGGAAAATGTAATTCCTGTAGCTTCCTTTGCCAACATAAAATATCCTTTCTACTCATTCATGCATGAAGAGTGTGTGCTTGGAAACCCATTAAAGAAAAATGGGTTTGTAAAGACAGCCAAAGAAGAAGAACTCCATGGAGTAGCTGCTTTAGATCTTCTTATAAACAAATATTATACACATATTCCTGAGCTGATGGAAGAGGACTGGTCTGAAAACCCTGAACAATACCTTCCCCTTATGATCTCTGCAAGGGAAAGATTTACACAACTCAAACTCCTACATGGGGCATCGAAAAGTCCACTAAGACTAAGATTTTCCACTATCTATCCAAATGTTGTGCCATAGGTGTCAGACTGCTCCTGGGTCCTTTATCCATGTGGTATGGATCTGCCCTCACCTCAAGTTCTTTTGGCAGAAGGTAATAGGAACTATTAGCACTTTCGCCTAGCAGCAAAAGGGTCGTCGAATCCCAACCACAACACTACCTGCCTGGAGTTTGCACATTCTCCTTGTGCCTACGTGGGTTTCCTCCCCTGCTCCAAAGACATGCTGGTAGGTCATTTGGGTCCTGTCTAAATTGGCCCTAGTATGTGTATGTACGAATGTGAGTTAGGGACCTTAGATTGTAAGATCCTTGAGGGTAGGGACTGATGTGAATGTACAATGTATATGTAAAGCGCTGCGTAAACTGACGGCACTATATAAGTACCTGAAATAAATAAAATGAACACTTTGGGTGGCCTCAGATTGGGAGTGGATCATTCAATTAAGCTTTTAGGTATCACTGATAAATCAATACTATGCACCAGTTGAATTTTTTGCAGCATTATATACTAGGCCTGATATACTACTTAGGTGAAAGCTTCATACTCCATTTACGATACAAACCACTATGATTAAGGCTCTGCCTCTTGCCTGGGTTGAAACTGCCCTCACAAACGTTAAGGTTTGGGCAAGCTGGGTGGAGGCACAGGGGCTGAGAGCATAGATCTAATGCGCTAAACTTAGCTTTACCACCAGGCACATGCTCCCACCCTTCGCCTCATACAAAGATATACAAGTCCTTCCCTTTACCACCTCCACCCTCCCTCCTCAGGGAATCAACTGTAAAAATGCTTCTTCTGTAAATTCTGTAATGATGATCTGCCTGTTAGAGGCTATGACTGCATTGCTCTATTTAAAATATGTAGACCAGCCTTTTTTTCAACCAGGGTGCCTTCAGGTGTCTTCAGGGGTGCCTAGAAATTGCCCAAAAAGTGTATACAAGCCAGATGGCAGATCAAGCCTGCTTATTACTTACAGGTTTTCATTGTGCATTATTACAAACTTCCAGCCGCCAGTGTCCCAACAACCAATGACATTATCGGTTGATAAGGAGGATATTGGGCACTTGCAAAATATCCTTGTTTTCCCCTCCACTGTCCCTCCCCGACAGCCCTGGGGTCACATTTAGCTGCGTGAGGGAGAGAAACTGAGGGAGAAGAGAAACATTGGAATACTAGTCAGTACCAGTGTGCAAAGGTGTTTTTGCTTTGGAAGAATAATCTCCTCTAACGTTGGGTGTCCCACGTGTGTGGTGGTTGTTGCTACTTTATGTAAAACTATTAGTTCAATTTTTAAATTTTAGAATGGGGTGCCTCGAGATTGTACAGAATATTAAAAGGTGCTTTGACTGAAATAAGGTTGAGAAACACTGATGTAGAGCAGTGTTTCTCATCTCCAGTCCTCTAGGCGCCCCAACAGGTCATGTTTTCAGGATTTCCCTCAGATGAACCGGCTGTGGTAATTACTTAGGCAGTGAAACTGATCAAATCACCGGTGCAAAATAATGGCAAGCCTGAAAACATGACCTGCTGGGGCGCCTAGAGGACTGGAGTTGAGAAACATTGCTCTTCATCAGAGTTTCTCAACCTTATTTCCTGTGAAAACCTACATTACTAGCAAACCTACTTCCTGGACTACATAATATAATATTTTGTAAATTATTTTCTTTTATACCTGTTAAGACATATTATACATATAAGTATATATTTAAAAACCATACACAGATTTTTGTTAATGATTATTACACACTGATAATATTATATACATCAAGCTGATAACATTTTTTTTCATGTACATCCTAAAAAAAATATTGAAATTTTATAGTGGTTGTCAAGTCATGACAACCACTTTAAACTACAGGTAAGCCTACAATAAGGCTTACGTGTAGGTCCAGGAAATATCTCCTAAACTTGAACGGTTTAGGAGATATCCCCTGTATCTGCATGTGCCGACGTCATCGGCACATGCACACTGAAGAATCTTCTGTATTCGTGCCGTAAATGATGGCTCCCGTGCGCATGCATGGGAGTGACGTCAGCGCGGCTCCACCAATCACAGCGCTGGTGCCTGCGCTGTGATTGGACGGAGCCGCAGACCTGGAAGACTAAATTCGCCGGTCCCATCGGTGTGCCGAGACTGCTGCAACAGCTTTGTTCCGAGGTAAATGTTTCATAATGAGATGCATACTAGCTCATTATGCTTTTGCTTTGCAGGTTTTTTTTGGGGGGTGGGGGGGGGGCTTTACAACCACGTTAAATCTTTGTGAGCAAACACTACTGAAAAGTCTTACATGGATGCCAAATAAAACTGTCCCAGACTGACATTTTTAAATTTTTGCTGAAAAAGAAAAATTCTCAGCAAACACTATGGCGTCTATGCAGTCTATCGTGGTTAGATGGGTGTTCGCAGATCGTATAACTTTAAGCATGTGGCTTTGTAAGAACCGCAGAGCATTACATTATTTACAGTCAGTCCATAGTGTATCAGTATGTATAGCTGATTAGACGGAGAGGATGAGGTGTGTACCCTAGTCTTCCTCTGGACACTCATCACATCAGAAACTGTTGCACAGCAGCCCCTGATAACATTTTCCTGCTATGACAGTGACGCAACTACATAAGGTGGGGTCCATCCTTGTAGCTGAGAGGGACGTGATTGCTGGGGGCATATTAAGGTTCTACATGTACAAATCTGTGTAATTGGTCTACTAATGTGTAACGAGGCCTTTAAATGAGAAATAAACAAAGACAATGTGATGGTCAAACTGCCTACTGCACCATTCATATTCATAATTCACACCATATCAATGTGAGAATTAGTATGTTCTGAAATACAGTGTGAAGAATTGTACTGCAGCTTTATTGAGCAAACATCGAAAGCAGCATGATATGGCTTATATGGTTTAAAATTGAACCTTAATTCATAGCCTGAGATGATCTAGCTGCTTTTTTTTCATCAGAAATATAGAGCTAAATAAGAAAATATACAGTTAGGTCATTGAAAATAAAACTATTTTATATTAAAAATGTATATTTAATATGAATATAGCTAGTGGTGGGACAAGGTCATCTAGAGCCCAGGGCGAACATGCCAATTGCGCCCCCCCCATCCTCTTCCCTCCTCCCAAAACAAATCCCCCCCGAATCACTGCTCCTAGCACACCTCCCTAAATTGGCCCTCCTAGGACAATTCTTACCCCCTGCCACCCTCCAAATTCCCCTTAACACAAATCCCCTCCCCCCCCCAATCTCCTAGTGGTGCCCCCCACCTCACATGATACCACAGCGCCCAGGGCAGCCACCCCTCCTACCCACCCCTTGTCCCGGCCCTGAATATAGCCGTCCAGAATGTCTGGATCAATGAACACCGCCAGAAAATATGAATGAAATCCGCTGAGTCTGATAAATACCTCTAGCAGGTAGCAGGAACTGGTGGATATATTATATCTAATCGCACTACAGTAAGGTAAACTTGGTGTTGAATCTTAATTTGGATCAGTCTATTTCTAGTAGACACCAGCAGAGAAAAGGAGCATTCCCAAATGTCCTCCCAGTCTTCTTCATCTAGCTCAGTGAGATCAGAGAGCTGCTTAGCTTTAAGGGTCTCAAGTCCAACATGAATGGAGGGAAGTAACTCCTTGTAGATGGTAGATAGGGACTTAGTCATGGACTCTTCCCTAAGTAAATTTCCCAGGGCCGAGGTATATAGACAGGGCCAGTGCTACCACTAGGCAAACTAGGCAGCCGCCTAGGGTGCACTGCTGCCTAGGGCGCCCAGCTACTGGTTTCCCTCCCCGTCTGCAGGCTCTGCAGGCTGCAGCATTTAACTAACTCAGTCTCAGGCAGCGGCTCCGTCCGACTGATAGTGTAATTAGAGGCGCAGCACAGCACTGGAGCCTGGAGGACGTGTCCTGAGTCCCAACGGAAGCAAACATCCCCTGCTGCTGGGTGCCTCTATGATCCTCAGTGACTGACCTGTCTCTCAGAGACTCTCTGATCATCCCAGTACAGCCAGCTCTGCCTTACACACAATACATTCCTTACAGCAGGGGTGCCCAACTGCTGGCCCTCTGATGTGGCTCGTCACCTCCTGCTCTGGGATGGTGGGTCAGTAAGCCCAGATTGTGGGTTCCCAACTTGCCATCCCCGAGCAACAGTGTGAAGAACGGAACAGACACTAGAGGAAGCAGAGCCGATGCTTCACGTATTGCGCCAGCTCCTGTCACATGGGCAAGGAAAAGGGGGTGGAGTCAGGGATGGAGCCATGGGGGGCGGAAGAATGAGGTTTCGCCTAGGGTGTCAAAAATCCTTGCACCAGCCCTGTATATAGAGCAACAGGCTGTTGATCAAATTGTGTTCGGAAGGCATGTCTGAGCTGAAGATACCTAAATAAATGCTATTAGGCAGATCACAGGCTTGCTTTAAGCTATCAAAGGTCTGCAACTGCCCCTCTCTAAGCAAATCTGGTCTAAGTATATTATTCCCCTTAATGCCCATATTTGTGGATCAGGAATGGACAGAAACTCCGACTACCCAGGGTTAAACCAAAGGGGAGTATGTGGAGAAACATGTCCAGGAGGGTTAGGGTGGGCAATATAAATCACCGACCAAGCTTTCAACACCGTTTTCATAGAATTGGTCAATGGGAGAGAGGAAGCGGGACCGCGGTACAATAGGTTTATAAGGTGCCATTCATTTTGAAGAGCATCCCAACGCACTATAGTACTTTGCTGTGAGTTGCCACAAAAATGTTGTGTCCTTTCTTGATCATTGGGATATTTTTGTACATCGTAGACCCCACTGGACTGCCCTAATACACCGCACAAATGTAAACGGGCCCTTAAGACAATACAGGGCGAGGATATCTGAAGCGGCACGATTACAGATTCTGCTGTCAGTAAGCCGGAATCCGGTTAAGTAATGAGCAGGAGAAATGAATTCTCTAGGGACTCAGCAGACAGCACTGCAAGCACCTGAAAACCAGTAAGAGCAGTAAGAGCAATATCAAACAATTGTGACACTCAGCAAATTCCACAATCATGTCCATCTGTCAGATCACTTGTGGGAGAATCTGGAACTGCTTGTCAGAATAGCCCTTCCTGTAGCCTTTGTCAGGAAAGTGATTTTAAAAATAGTTCTGAGGTCTCTAAAAAGTGAATGTTCCATTGTATCCGCCTAATAAATGCGTTACTATAAATTTATTTATACATTTCCCAGAAAAAAGGACATGAATTGGAATTTTACAAAAACTGCCATTGAGAAGGGATTTGCTATATGAAAGTGGTACTTCTATCGGCCTCCACCCAAAGTTAAATTCATTTCTGTGCCATGGCCTTCTGGCCTTCCTGTGCTTCCAACTTCTACACATGCAGGGATTTGACCTGGACATGTGTGTCATTTCCTGTGAACTGATCTGAAAGCGCATACAATGTTATCTTCCTTTTATCAACTACTAACCCCCAATGTGATGGATATGAAGAGAGGAAGACATGTTTAAAGTCCAGGCTTGGTCACAACCATGGCTCCCTTGATAGTTACAGTGGACTAAGAGAGTGCAACAACCCTAGGAGTTGAAGTGCGTTTTCTTTTGCAGGATTACCAGGTCAAAATAAAAGGGAGAAAAGCATAAAAAAGGAAAAATAATGCAGTCATCAGAGCCAACGATAGGTAAGCTGCAATATGTAACATTTTTGGTTTAGGCCTCATACACACGGACGTTTCTAAAAAAATAAACAAAACGTCGGGCCCGACGTCAAGGAAAAAAAAAATCTGCATTTTTCGGCGTTATGCATCGGCGTTCGTGAGCGTTGGTGTCAATAGGCGGTTTTTTAAAAAAATAATCCCTCTGCTATTTTTCAACCTAAAAACGTCGGCGTCAAAAAACGCTGGTTAACGCCGGTACAGTATTAGTTGGTGTTTTGCGGCGTTGGCGTCATAAAACACCAAAACGTTACAGCCTCAGAACGCGCTGGCCGTGGGTTCTAGTTTCAACTTACTAACGCCGAAGCCATCTACAGCTCAAAAACGTTGGCATTTTTATGGGGCCATTGACTAACATGGAGAGTTGCAAAAAACGCCAGAAAATGCCGGCGTCAAAAAAAGTCCGTGTGTATGAGGCCTTAGGGTTAAGATGCACTTTAGTAAGGATAAAATACAATGATATTACAGATCTCAAAAATTGGGGTTACTTTTAAGGGTCAGGCCGAGGGTTAGGGCTAGGGTAAAGTAAACCGACAGGGAAAAAATACAGGGACTGACACCATTCTACAAATGCAAGTTAATTGGCTGTGATGCTGGTCCTCTAGCTTTAATTACTGCTGAATCAGTATCATGAAAGAACTATGCAGATCAAGAAAGTTAGGGCTGGTTCACACCACATGCATTGGGCAGTGCTGATCAATGCAGGTCCAGGGCCTGAACAAGGCAAAAAAAGCCTTGTTTTATACTGTGTTATATCTGTATTGGTATGCCCTAAAAAAATATAAGGCAGGAAGCATTTTATCAGCATGCTGCCGAGCATATAGGGTAAAAGAAAAATACGTATAAAAACAAGGGAAAAAAAAAATATCACACTACAAAACACATTGCAGCGCAGGCACAAACATACCGCAACACACATTGTCTGCACATTATTACATGGATTGCTGAGTATCTGAGAGTCACAGGCACCACATTCCTTGAAAACCGAGAAATATAGATACCAAAGGAAATGGGATTTTTTTTAAAGGTGCCATACACACACACATTGATATAAAAATATCCAAAATTAATTATAAACATGTTAAAATCCAACAATTTCATAAAAACATTTTTTACAGATGAGATGCAATAGCTTAAGCTCAACATGTTTCGCCTGGCTTCTTCAGGAGACATTAAAAGATACTGCATATATAGACACTATGAATTAGAAAACATTGTCTTAGTCAAAAAAACAACCAATTCCTAAAAACACGTTTTGTAGGAACAGATGTAATAAATCACACATGTGCGTATGTGATATGTGATCTATTACATCTGTTCATACAAAAAGTTTTGGGTATATACCCAGATAAGAGAGCCCTCCCAGATGACCTATTAATGTAAGCACTATTGAGACAATGAGTACATGTATTACTAATCTTGCAGTGATTTGTATATTATATGAATTGTTAATTGGCTGTTTTTGACTAATACAATGGGTTTGATTTACTAAAACTGGAGAGTGCAAAATCTGGCGCAGCTGTGCATAGGACACAATGACTTTCCAGGTTTTAGTGTCAAAGCTTAATTGAACAATCTGAAGTTAGAAGCTGATTGGCTACCATGCACAGCTGCACCAGATTCTGAGTGCTCAAGCTTTAGTCTCCCCCAAAGTTCTCTAATTCATAGTGTCTATATGTGCAGTACCTTTAACTGGTTCCAGACTTTTACTGTGGCAAGGTGGCCCGGCTGCATGAAACAATGTACCTGTATGCCTTTCGTCCAGTGGCTCCGGGTGGCAGGCATGCGTGCATCACCAGAGGCACGATTGCGCGCTGATTGGCCAGAGAGGGAACCAATCTGCGGGTCCGGGGACCCAATGTCCGCCAGCCACCCGCAATCATTCCCGGAAGAGGCAAAACGGCGATTTGCTTCTGTAAACAAGGTAGGTCACTGTTCTATCAGAGGAAAAGAGAGAGATCTTGTGTATCTGCTAAGCAGGAACACAGGTCTCTTTCTTTCCCCAGTCAAATCATCCCCTACACAGTTAGAAAGCACCCCCTAGGGACACACTGAACCCTTTGATCGCCCTGGTGTTAACCCCTTCCCTGCCAGTGTCATTAGTACAGTGACAGTGCATATTTTTAGCACTGATCACTGTATTAGTGTCACTGGTCCCCAAAAAAGTGTCAGTTAGTCGCAATATTGCAGTCCCGGAAAAATTGGTGATCGCCGCCATTACTAATAAAAAAATAAATACCGGTAAATAAAAATTCTACAAAAAATATCCCATCATTTGTAGACACTATAACTTTGTGCAAACCAATCAATATACACTTATTGGGATTTTTTTTATTTATTTACCGAATACATTTTGACCTAAATTGATGAAGACATTAGATTTTTTACATGCAGAGATATCTTTATAATGTATATTTGTATTTAATGTATTATAATATATATAGTGCTGGTACATGTGTATAAATTTGTCTTTCCTCTTCTTTATAAAGTTCCAATCGGTGGTCTATTGAATCCCCTGAGAAAGCCATAGTAATGGCGAAAAATTTTGGAAATTTTCCACATCTCATAAACCACCAACCAACCTCATAATCAGCCTTTATACCTGTATTTGGACCTTTTAACTTGTCTTTATATGCAATATAAATATGTTTTCATGGATAAAATAAAATTGATGTTTTAAATATTTGTGCAATATCAGCTCCTATGTCTGCTGGCACCACTATAATCCCACTTGGGAACCCCAACCCTTTTTTGTCTCTGGTCAAATAGCAGGTCCCCTCACTGGCTGCTGTGGTTCCTGCTGACCCCTAGTTACTGCAGACAGAGCACAGAGCACAAAAGTGAAGTAGATAGGAACAACAGAGGATCATGGACTCAGATCAGGGCCTGGACCGCTACTGCAGCGTGAAATTTAGTAAATGGGGCACTTTAAAAAAAAAAAAAAAAGAAGACGTTTAGGGTGTGTG
The DNA here is from genome assembly GCA_018402905.1 of Glandirana rugosa. Classification (NCBI taxonomy): domain Eukaryota; kingdom Metazoa; phylum Chordata; class Amphibia; order Anura; family Ranidae; genus Glandirana; species Glandirana rugosa. The sequence goes on along the minus strand of BLSH010076090.1, from coordinate 1,938,265 downwards.
TTGGTAGGCTTAGTTGGGCAAATGTAGTGTGTGTTGAAGCCCCCATTCACATCGGAGCGAGCGGTCATGCAATTTCACTGGCCAAATCGCATGGCGAATCGCACCCTATTGACAGCAATGGCAGTGTTCAAATCGGTGCAATGCTGACTTTGCGGTGCTGCATCCATTTGAAAAAGTAGTTCTTTCGCTACTTTTGGCAATTTCGGGTGCAACTTGCATAGACATCACACAGATGCCGTCCAAGTTGCACTGACATCTGGCTTTGAAATTGTGCGAATTCAGATGAAGATGCACAATTTCAAAGCCGCATTCAGTGTAAACGAGGGCTGGCAGCAGTTTGAAATGCTTCTAAGGGCATTCAGAATTCAATACAGGTGCAGGTGATCTGTTTTATCTGCTTCTGGATTCCTATAGCCCTTTTAAGGCCTGATTCACACCTATGCATTTTTAGTGCTTTTTGCAGATTTGCACTACAGTCTATTTAACATGGTTTCCTATGGAACATGTTCTGCAGTGCAAATCTGCAAAATGCAAAAAGCACTAAAAATGCATAGGTGTGAATCAGGCCTAAGGCTCGATTCACATCCATGCATTTTGCTTTTGAGCGTTTTTTTCAGTGCTTTTTGCCGTGCTTTCTGCATTTTTTACCACATTTTTGATGCATTTTACCGCGTTTTTAAATCTGCCTAACAACAAAATTCCCTCCCCAAAAAATAAATAAATGCAAACCGCAAATTGCGGCAAAAACACAGCACTTGCGGTTTTCTTGCATGCCCAGTGAAGTCTATTACATGCAAAATGCTGCATTTTGCAGGAAAAATAGTCCCCGACCCTTTCCAAAAACACAGAGGAACAAAATGCATTGATGAGAACATGTTCCATAGGCATCCATGTTAAAAAAATTCCTTGCATTTCTGCAAAATGCATCAAAAAACGCATTAGTGTGAATGGAGCCTTAGTCCTGGTTCACACTGGTGCAATGTGGGAAACTCTGTGATTCAGAGTCGGTTTCCTCATCGCAACCTGAATCGCACACTGGTTCACACTTACATCTGCGAGCCTCTGGGGGTGTCAATATAAAGTTAATGACACTCCCAGATCAGTTCACAGACCACAGTGCGAACTGTCCCATGGTGCAGGAATCGGATCGCATAAGTGTGAATACCCATGCAATCCCATTCCAGTGCGGACAGAAAAAAGGGTCCGGCACCATTTTGGTGCAAATGCGATGCGATTTTAGACATACAGTTTGTATGGCTGAATTTGCATTGCACAGACATCGCATGTGATCTACACAGCAATGTGCTGCTAATCACATGTAATGTCTGTGATCGCACAAGTGTGAACACAGCCTTATGGTGAGAGAAGCAGTTCTGCAGCCAGAAAAAGCCCATCAACACAGGCCCTTTAAATGTTGATTTGCACAGCACCTTCAATGGGAAAAAAAGTTTTTGGAAACTACAATCAGGCTTTAAGCACTGGGAATAGCCTGGTGGCTATTATAATGGTAAAACAGTGGGAATAGCCTGGTGGCTATTATAATGGTAAAAAGTGACCAATAATTGATTGAAGGAGTTACAGTAACTGTAGTAATCAGATAAAAAAAAACTTTTAATGCATTTTACCGCTGATTACTTTTCATAAAGGATATTTAATCCATTCCCTCGAATCATAAGATTGCATATGGTGACAATCTCATTGGTGCCCTCTTCTGGCTGTACAGCACTGTTACACTTCTGTGTTGGATTAAAATACAACTAAAGGCTCCTGCATCACAGTATATACATGTACCAAACCCTGTTACTATGCTATGCATAGTCCTCATAAAATAAACAAAAAAACGTCCTTTATCACAAGAACTTCAATGCTCTGATACAGTTTCAAAGGCCCACTTGGACCCAGACCCAGATGCCGGCTCCCATGCTGTTCATCCTCCACCCTGAAAGCAATCGCCAGAAAAGAAAGTAGTTAAACGAGTAACCACTGTTTGGGTTGAACAAATAAAAACGGTTGGAAGCCACTGTACTGATGATCCAAATTCAGCACCGCAATCTCCCCCGCTGAGCTGCTGGCTAAGAGCGCTGATCGGGAGCCGGTCGGCTGCTGGCTTTCCAGCATGCTCGTCCTACAGAAGCTGGCCAAACGACCGGCTTCTGTCGGACTGACTGACATACACACAGGCCGCATTTTGGCCCGTTTTTATTGAATCGGCCAATGTTTCCCGATATTCAGCCCATGTGTATGGGGCTTTATGGCAAATACATTCAAATTCTGAGAATTGGATCCTGAGCTAAAAGAGTATTGAGATGAATATTATTATTATACAGGATTTATATAATGCCTACAGTTTGCCCAGCGCTTTACTACATTAGGGCAGACAGTACAATTACAATACAATTCAATTCAATACAGGAGGAATAAGAGGGCCCTGCTTGTTATAGCTTACAATCTAGGAGGTAGGGTCAAGTGATATGAGAGGGTAATAACTGTAGGGGATGAGCTGATGGAGAAAAAAAAAAGTGTAGTTGTTAGGTGGAGGCAGGATAGGCTTCTCTGAAGAGAAAAGTTTTCAGGGGTCGCCTAAAAGTGAATAAATTTGGAGACAGCCTGACAGATTGGGGTAGGGAATTCCAGAGGATGGGAGAGGCTCAAGAGAAGTCCTGGAGGTGAATATGGGAGGAGGTGATGAGGGAACTAGAGAGCAGGAGGTCTTGGGAGGAATGAAGAGGACGATTGGGTTGGTATTTTGAGACTAGGTTAGTGATGTAGCTGGGGGCAGAGTTGTGGATGGCTTTGTAACTTATTGTTAGTTTTTAATTGAATTCCCCTTATGGGGTTTACTTCCTCTGTTAGCCTGGAATGTAAAAGCATAATGGGCAAGTATGCACCATATATTAGCGCCACTTACCTGCATTGGAAGCCAGCGATGTCCCCAGGCTGCATCCATCTTCTGCCCCTCTTCCTTCCGGGCCACGATCTCTGGCTCTGTGACTGGCCGGAGTCGCGTGACGTCACTCCCGCGCATGTCGCCAGTCATGACACGATCTCAGTGAAGGAACAGCACGGAGGCCGTTTCTTCACTGCGCATTTGCCCGATGACGTAGGCCCATCTCAGTACACTGCATATCTCCTAAATCGTTCAGGTTTGGGAGATATTCAGGGCACATACAAGTAAGCCTTACCTGTAGGTTAAAGTGGTCGTCACGGGTTGACAACCACTTTAAGATATCATTTGGCATATGAAAAGCAAGGGGGTATTTCAAGTCTCCCAAAAAGGAAGATAGGGGAGGTATATGGGAGTGCAGCTTGCATGTCTGTTGGTATAATGCCCAAGTGCAATGTTTGACATACTATATTATTTAAAGGAATCATATCTCTGGGTCATACAGTAGTGGACCACAACACTCATGGAAGGTGAAGTGGGTGAGCTGAGGCAATCTTAAACTGGAGCCAAGGAATCTGTGCTGGGGAGTTATGCCACTGCGCAGTTTGGGCCAATTTGCTAGATATTTCTGCTTGATAATCATGCCAGAGATTAGGCAATCCCAACTCACCTTGGGATAAGGGTCTATATACTAAAGATTTGCCAAAGTGAGGTTTTTTTTTATGTGTCCAGATGAAGTTATTTACTGCCCTTTGAATTATTTCAATTGTCTGATGGGAAGCAGATAGGCAGAACTCTAAAGAAGTATAGCAGTTTTGGTAAAATGGACATTTTTATGGTCATTACTCTTCCCGGTAGGGAAATAGGACAGGCAGGCCACAACTGCAGCCACTGGTTAATACGGGAGAAAGCTTGTGGATTTTTGCATTATACATAGAACGTAAAGGAGGGGCTAATCTAATACCTAAATATGGAAGGGTGCCATCACAGATGGAGAAGCCAAAGGTATGCTAGACATCTAAGGTTGAGGTAAGTTAATAGCGAGGGCTGCACACTAATGGCCCGTACACACAGTTCAACTGTCGCACAACAATGGCCTTACAACAGCTTGTTGTACGATAATCTGAACATTAGTATGTGCGATTTCAACAGCCGACGTTCAACAGTCATACAGCAGAAGTTGGCTGAGCAAACTAGAAAACTTTTGTTGGCCAACAAGCCTTTGTACAACTGTTGGCTCGTGTGTACAGAAGTTGGCCAACAAAAGTTGAAAGTGCAAACATGCATGCTCTGAATCCAGGAAGTGTTCAGTCGTGTAACCTGTGTTCCTAATTCACAAATCACATTCACCTGAACTTCCTCGTTATACGCTCATAACACGTCACTACGATCGGCTTTGTTGACCGATCATTTGACTCATGTCAGTACGCTAGACGCAACTGACAACAGCTGACTGTTGAATGTGCAGTCGTACAACAGTTACACCGTGTGTACAAGGCATTAGATAAGTTAAATCCTAAACCAGTGAGATCGTGAAAGACCTTCAGGATTGATACCAGGTTGAGAAGGGATACCACTGGGTCTGTTAGAAACATAAGCACATCATCTGCATACATGCTCAGTTTAAAATCATAATCTCCCTTCCAGTAACCTTCCATATTCGGGTCTGTGTTGATAACGCTGGCCCAGGGTTCTATCTCCAAGGAAAAAAATAGCATTGGTGGGACTTTTCCGGGGAGTGGGCTAAGGTAAAACTATGCAGATACACTTATAAGTGTAGTAGTGGAGTTCCAGACATTTTTTTTCAATACCCCCCCCCCCCCGTATTCGTGATCAGTTTATGACAACTAATTGGATATTTTTATATATTTTTTGCAGTAGCAATGTAAATATCTTCTATGTATGCTTAATCCTCTGCTTCCAGTGAACCTCGCTGTGGTGAGTTACATCATGTCCACCTGCCCATTGGCTCCTGGGATTGATGACACTCATAACCCAGGAGCCAATGGGTGGGCGGCCAGACATGATGCCACTTGTAGCATCGCACCACGCTTTGTACTATAGGCGCACGCGCGAGGTCTAGGAAGGAGGAATGAGGGGGCTTCAGGTGCCGATACTAAAGATGAGAGTGCGCTCGCTGGGGACTACAAAGTGAGTTTATTTTAAAAGATCTGGATTTATAATGCCTACATTCCATTATGAATAGCATTAGGTGAGATCATCATGGGGGTTATTTAAAAAAAAAAAAAGCTGGAACTCCGCTTTAAGTGCTGCAACGTATATTTTTTAATGGCCATAGTTCTATTTGAAATAAAGGAATAAAAATGACATCCTACTGATATTGTGTTGAAATTGCAGACTTTTTTAATGTGGCACGATGGTCTTTGAATGACATCATTGCCCATGGGGTGCTTTCACACACACAAAGCTTATTGATGTGAATACGGTCAAATTAGGTACAACCTAGGTAAACTGTGTGTAGCAATACAGTCTCTATCTTACAATCTATCTCCATTTTGCTTTACACCGTGTTCTTTTATGTGGTTGAGCAAATGTATCTAATAACCATCTCATAGGTGTGCACTAGTTGCACTATTGCATTAGTGTGTGCACCACAAGATTTAGGTGTCAGTAGTTTATTTTTACAATTTTATTTTTTATGATTTTTTATATTATTATATTTTATTATTTTTTTTAGGAGCCCTGCTGGGGGGGCTTTGGTAAAATATCAGGGGTCTAAACAGACCCCTGATGTTTCACTTTCGAGACAGAGAAAGAGACTGAGGACAGAGGTTCCCCAGTCCCTTTCTCTGCAGTCAGGCAGCAGGGGGAATCTGCACAGTACAAGGTGATTAGGGTGTGCCCAGGCACGTCTATGAACCATCTTCTGTTTGAGGCTTACAAATATTGTATATGCAATTTTATTAGGATTGAATGCAGTTGCAGTCTTATCCAAAGTACACAGTACCTTACGTATGTGCAGTTGTTGCAGGCAGCATGCTAGTTAAAAAGCAAAGTGACAGGTTCTCTTAAACCAGACCTTGCACTTTATCCAAGGTCTGTTTTTTAAACCCTCCTCCCCATTACAGAAATGTGTACTAAGCTGGCCGTACACTGGTAGTTTAGCCTGCTGACTGAATGGAGAAAACGAACATATCCCTTTATCCAACAGAATGGCCTCCCACTGCTGTCAGAATAGACTGATCAGTGGCTGCTGTTGATTGGCTGCAGCAACTGATTGAGAAAAGTTTTCCAACTTGTCCGATCGATTTCTGTGGAATAGGGACTGTCACACATCTGTCAAAATTTGGCTGGTCCCTGCTGAATCGGCCAAATTTCAATCAGCGCATGGGCAGCTTAACGCTGGCCATACACCAGTAGAATTTTGTTCAACAAATTAGTTTTCTGAACTCTCATTGGATTTTTTCAATGGTTAGTGGGGCAAATTGATGATCTTTTTTTTTTTTGTGACCGTAATTATGAGAAAATTCAAAAAAGCAGGTCGGAACATTTTTGCAGAACAAAAAACTAACAGTGAATGCGGTTTTCATTCAGGAAAAATTGCATATTTGAATGTGCATGCTCTAGAGCCAGGGATGTCAAACTGGCAGCCCTCCAGTTGTTGCGGAACTACAAGTCCCACCATGCCTCTGCCTGTGGGAGTCATGCTTGTAACTGTCTGCCTTGCAATGCCTCATGGGAATTGTAGTTCTGCAACAGCTGGAGGGCCGCCAGTTTGACATCTGTGCCGCAAAAGAACCCTTTTTTTACTACATCTGGGATTTCATTCAAGTATTAAACTCCATTCACACTAATGCGTTTTTGATGCATTTTGCAGAAATGCAGGGAAATTTTTTTAACATGGGTGCCTATGGAACATGTTCACATCAATGTATTTTTGTGCCTCTGCATTTTTGGAAAGGGTCGGGGACTTTTTGCATGTAATAGACTTCAATGGGCATTCAAGAAAAACGCAAGTGCATTTTTGATGCGTTTTTACTGCGATTTGCATTTTTAAATCTGCCTAGCAACAAAATCCCCCCCCAAAAAAATAAAATAAAAATGTAAAAAACCGCAAATCGTGGCAAAATCGCGGTAAAAAATGCGGAAAGCACTGCAAACGTGCTGGCAAAATGCATACATGTAAATCAAGCCTTAAGACTGGACAAAACTCTAAGGGCTTCCAAATGAAATTACGTAGTTGACTCAATTATTAACCCCCTTCCTGACCAGGCCATTTTTTGCAATTCGACACTGAATTACTTTAACTGACAATTGCGCTGGGTCGCTGTACCCAAATAAAATTGATGTACTTTTTTTCCCACAAATAGAGCTTTCTTTTGGTGGTATTTGATCTCACCGGCGCTTTTTATTTTTCACACTATAAAACAAAAAAAGACCGACAATTTTGAAAAAATATATATTTTTTACTTTCTGCTATAACACTTATCCAATAAAAATATCTAAAAAAATCAAATTTCTTCATCAATTTAGGCCAATATGTATTCTGCTACATGTTTTTGGTAAAAAAAATCCCAATATGCGTTTATTTATTGATTTGTGCAAAAGTTATAACAACATCTACAAACTATGGGATAGAATTACGGACTATTTTTTTTTGTTATATTTTTTACTAATAATGGTGGCGATCAGCGATTTTTAGCGGGACTGCAACATTGCGGTGGACAAAACACTTTTTGGGGACCAGTGACACCAGTACAGTGATCAGTGTTAAAAAAATGCACTGTCACTGCACTAATGACACTGGCAGGGAAAGGGTTAACATCAGGGGCAATCAAAGGGTTAAATGTGTCCCTAGGGGGTGCTTTCTAACTGTGGGGAATGTGCTTTGACTAAAGGAAAACAGAGATTCGTGTTTCTGCTTAGCATCTCCATTTTCCCCTCTGGCAGAACGGCAGTCTGCCTCTCTCTGAACAATTGCCAGGTTCCCAGTGGATGCTGGGTCAGCCAGACCCGCTGATTGTCTCCCGCTGTGTCAGATCACAGTGGGAGCGGGCCTCCGGTAGCGCGCGTTCCGGGCCAGGAAGAAGTATGTGATTTTGCGCTTAAGAGCCGCCCTGCTGCAATATATGTACACGGGGTGGTCCTTAAAGCTGAGGTCCGCCGCCTGCTGCTGTTTCTTTAAAAATTAAAAGTCAGCAGCTACACATACAGTAGCGGCTGACTTTTAACTTGAGGACACTTACCTGTCCTGGAGTCCAGTGATGTCGGATGATCTTCGGATCAACAGGTCGAGTGCTGCCGCCGCCGTTGAGGCTAAGGGAACCCGGACATGTAGCCGTTCGGCTTCACGGCCGGGTCCCTACTGCGCATGCTTACCCATTGGCGGCGGAGGAGGGATCCTGGCTGCTGACGGCCGTGGCCCTGGCCTCCCGGTTGTGTGGAGAAAGACACCTGTCAAAGACGGGTGTCCTTTTCCCCCTCCTCCCCGAAAGGTGCCAAATGTGACACCTGAGGGGGGGGGGGGATCCGACGAGTGGAAGTTCCACTTTTGGGTGGAACTCCACTATACGCGGTTAAAAGGCAAATAGTGGCAGTGGAGGAGGGATCCCAGCTGCTGATGGCCGTGGCCCTGGGCTCCTGGTTGTGTGGAGAAAGACACCTGTCAAAGACAGGTGTCCTCTTCCCCCTCTCCCTGAAAGGTGCCAAATGTGACACCTGAGGGAGGAAGGGGGGGATCCAACCAGCGGAGGTTCCACTTTTGGGTGGTACTCCTCTTTACACCTGAGGGGGGGGGGGGGGGAATCCGACCAGTGGAACTCCACTATTCGCGGTTAAAAGGCAAATTGACTGTGCACTCTGCAAGTGCAGTTGCTCCAGAGCTTAGAAAATCAGGTAGAGCTTCACTTTGCAAGGAATACCCAATCACGTACAAAGAAAATTTTTAAAAAAGCATTTTTGTTTGCATATAACTGGACGATGGAAGTCAGCAGAGTTTCTGCTCATTTACTAAGCTATGGAGCAGCTGCAACTGGTTGCCTTTAGTAAATCATCCCCAATGATGGCAAGATCAAATTCTACTTTACTGAAAGATTTTACCATTTGACTGAGAATGATATTTAAAGGTTTCAGAACTTGTTCTACTCTAGTGACCTTCTCGTTGTACAGCATAAATGTACTACACATTTGTCAGTAATACTTTCCTTATGACCATTTCATTCTCAGCAACAGAGCTTCTTGTTTAAGAATGAATCCGTTCTGGATGGGAGTTATGGGGGGGGGGGGGGGAGTCTTAAA
>BLSH010076090.1:1905618-1918200 GCA_018402905.1 Glandirana rugosa | reverse complement strand
CCCCCCCCCCCCCGTAGTGAAAGAACGGAGATCCGTGAACATGGATCTCGGTTCTGTGAGAGGGGGAAGGGATGTGATCACAGCCTTCCTCTATATGGAAGCCGTGATCACTCCCCTCCCCCTGCCAGTCAAACACTAATACAGTTAGAACACGCCCAGGGAACACAGTTAACCCTTAGAGCGCCCCCTGCAGGTTAACTCCTTCACTGCCAATGGCATTTACACAGTAATCAGTGCATTTTTATAGCATTGATCGCTGTATAAATGCCAATGGTCCCAAAAAAGTGTCAAAATGGTCCGACATGTCCGCCACAATATCGCAGTACCGCTAAAAATCACAGATCGCCGCCATTACTAGTAAAAAATAAAATAAAACCCCAGAAATGAATTCTCATCATCCGTAAGCATGGCTACTTTTGCGCAAACCAATCAATAAACGCCGATTGTGATTTTTTTTTTATCACAAATATGAGGAAGAATATAAATCGGCCAAAACCGTTGAAAAAAATGTTTTTTTTATATTTTTTTTTGGATTTGTATTTTAGCAAAAAGTAAGAAATTTGGGTTTTTTTGCAAAATTGTTGCTCTTCTTTTGTTTATAGCGGCGATGAGAAATGACGCAGCGGTGATCAAATACCACCAAAAAAAAGCTCTATTTGTGGAAAAAAAAGGGCGCAAATTTCGTTTGGGTACAACGTCGCATCACCGCGCAATTGTCAGTTAAAACAAAGCAGTGCCGAATCGCAAAAAGTGCTCTGGTCCTAAAGTGGGAAATCCTTCCGGGGCTGAAGTGGTTAAATAACTAAGGGGCGGGGTCACCTGCTGAAGTCAACAGGGTGGGCGATGACGTCACAAGGGTGCGGGGCCACTTGCATTTTTTGGTGCGGGTCCAATGACATCTATTACATGCAAAATGCAAACTGCTACGCAAAAAACCTTTACAAAAATGCACTGGCTGAAAAACGCATAGATGTGACCGTGTACCATAGAAAACAATTTAAATGGACTGTAGTGCGCTTGTGCAAACTGCAAAACGCACTAAAAAAAAAACTCACAGGTGTGAACCTAGACTTAGGCTAGCCATACTTGGCTGGAATTTCATCTGATTCTTACTGAATATATGACGGTTAGAAGACAGAACAGGGCTGTGCTACAGCCTTCAGGTTTGAGATTTAGTAGAGATTCCCAGGTGTTTTTCCGAACATTTTATCCAGTACTGTGTAAATAAGTTGATAGACAACGATCCAAAAACTCTTGGTTTTTTGGACAGGTCCACCAGATGTGCAGGGGTGTGCCTGTAATAAAACATCCTCGAAAGCACACGCTGTGTCTTTTGTATTGGGTTGTTGTTTGGTGAATTGTGAGAGTTAGGAATCTAAAGCTTAAAGAGAAAGAAAGTCCTATAAAAAAAAACTTACTGACATATTCAAAAAAGAGGGCAAAGCATTTACAAATGCTGACATTTGTCTGTTGCCAATTTGGAGGGGCAATACCTGTTTTGGAACCAAATCCTTCTGTCCCTAATATTTAAAGGCTTAGTCCACCATCCTTCCACTTACCTGATTTGTGGGGTTCTCCTCCTTGCCATTCTGTTTTCTTTTAAATTAAGCATGACTGTGCATGGCTCGCCTGAACTGTATGTCATTCGTTCACATATCCATTCACAGGTATCTGTAGATGGAAGACTACAAGTCCCATCTGCCACTGTGGCAAAGAGATGCGTAGATCTCAAAGGGGCATAAGCGTCGTAACATCACCACACTTGTAGTTCATTGATTACTTCCTCCATAATAGTAGATCCTTGTGAACCTGGGCTAGGGAAAATCTGCAGAAGCCTGTGCATTGCACCATAACACACTGGTCACAGTTGCAATGCTCTGCAGGCCTTAATGCAAAAAATAAATAAATGCACTTTTTTGCATTTATCAATGTGGGTGCATTTATTTTATTTTTTTTAAATTGGACTTTTCCTTTAACTACAAGAAGTGTTATACTACACCAGGGATATGCAATTAGCAGACCTCCAGCTGTTGCAAAACTACAAGTCCCATCATGCCTCTGCCTCTGGGTGTCATGCTTGTGGTTGTCAGAGTCTTGCTATGCCTCATGGGACTTGTAGTTTTGCAACAGCTGGAGGTCTGCTAATTGCATATCCCTGTACTACACTATACCTCCCAGTTTTCTGAGATGGGAGAGGGCCACATTACACAGCACATATAAGGACACGCCGATACCATGCCCTCCATATATAAGGATCATGAAAAATTAAACAACAAGAAATGATTGAACAAACCCACAAGTGCTATTTTTCACCACTATTTTTTCTGTATGCTAGAATAATGGAATAATTTAGAGGTTGGATGAAAGTGCAGTAAAAGACATTTGAGTTAATTCATAATTAACTTGAAATGAACTCAGCTAAATACATTCTAGGTGTGTCAAAACCTAGACTAGAAAAGCTGATCTCCTGTCTGCAATTTGATGGTCCTTACTCTGTGTGAAAACAGCAGTCTCTCTGCAGAGGTCCAACAAGCTCCCTGCGGAGTCAAAGCTCCCCTATTTAAAAGGGAGCCTTGCTAGGTATAGAGCAGTAGATCTGAAAGTTGGAGCAAGAAAAACACTTTAAATTACAGGAGCCAAGAAATAGGTTTTCATGGTCTGGTATAGACCTATTTAGCTATAGCATGCAAGGATACAAAGCTACTGGCCAACATTACAGAAAGGGCTGCCGTTTTCTTTTACAATTGTAGTAGGGATATGATCTTTAAAGCTGATGTCCATATTTCATGTCACTTTAAATAGTTTGTTTGGACCAAGCTGGTGCAAATTAACTATTTTCTTCACTAAGTGCTGCAGTGTCTGTAAGCACTGTATATGCTGCATGTAACTTCAGCTATATACACTATCTAGTGCTGGGTTCTGGCTATGAGACAGAAACTTCCCGTCTCACACCCAGAACAATACTGAGTCTGGCTGAGCGGTGCTCAACCATTCATAGGCAGCTTTGTATTCTGTGAATGAAGTGTGACGTCATCAGTCTGCCCCTCCCGCTCAGCCAATCAAAGGAAGCTTTGTATTCATTCACAGAATACAAGACTGCCTATGAATGGCTGAGCGCCGCTCAGCCAGACTTTGTTTTGTTTTGGGTGTGAGACGGGAAGTTTCTGTCTCATAGTCAGAACCCAACACTGTGTACTGTATGTAGCTGAAGTTACATGCAGCATATACAGTGCTTACAGACACTGCAGCACTTAGTGAAGCAAATAGTTAATTTGCACCAGCTTGGTCCAAACAAACTATTTAGGCCTCATTTACACTGCTGCTGGTAAACTGAAGTTTAGAGGCATTTGGGTGTTTTCTTTATGTTATCTTATCAGTACATTTATACAGGGTCGTTTAAAGCGGAGTTCCACCCAACAGTGGAACTTCCACTGGTTGGATTCCTCCCCCCCTCATGTGTCCCATTTGGCACCTTTCGGGGGGAGGGGGAAGAGGACACCTGTCTTTAGACAGGTGTCCTTTTCCACACTTCCGGGAGCTCTGGCCGGCAGCCGCGGCCGCTGACGTCAGCAGCCCGGCTCCCTCCTCCCTGCTCGCTCTGCTTCTGGCCGCCTGGCCAGTAGCAGCACGCGGCAGACCCTCGCGCATGCGCAGTAAGGTGTCCGGCGTGAAGCTGTACTGATTACACGTCCGGGTTCCCTTACCCGCAATGAAGGCGGCTGCACCTGTCCCCCGATCCAAAGATCGGCGGTGGGTGCAGACATCACTGGACTCCAGGACAGGTAAGTGTCCTATTATTAAAAGTCAGCAGCTACTGTAGGTGTAACTGCTGACTTTTAATTTTTTTTTCCAACCTTGGACCTCCGCTTTAAGGTTGTTTCCAGGCAGTTGAGTTTAGAGGCTTTTTTGGAACGCAAAAAAATGGATTCAGAGGCATTTGAAACGCCAAACAGCTTGTAAACGCGCCTAAACGTGCTAACCCGCGTCTAGGAGCGTTCAGTTTATAGGCGTTTATAAATGGCGGCTCGCGCGTGCGCTGTAGCGGGTGGGGGCGCGCTCTCGTGACTGCCGCACTCTGCAGGAGTTTGCCTGTGGCTCGGCTGGACTCTATCTCCACCGGCTAGCTGCAATTGGCTAGCAGAGAGGTTGAACGGGGAATGGCCAATGTAAACACGACGGTTCCCCGCTCTGTCAGGCAACATGTAAGAGATCTACTGATCTCTGTCATTGGGATCAGTTAGATCTCTTATGCCCCTGGCAGCCCAGTCCTCTCACATTTAGAACATGCCTAGGGAACACAGTTAATCCCTAGATCACCCCCTGCAGGTTAACCCCTTCACTACCAATGACATTTACACAGTAATCAGTGGATATTTAAATTTCTGATCGCTGTATAAATCATTGGTCCCAAAAAAGTGTCAAAAATGTCCGACATGTCCGCTGCAATATCACAGTCCCAATAAAAATCGCAGATCGCCACCATTACTAGTGAAAAAAAATGTAAAAAATGTAAAAACGCCAGAAATTAATCCTCATGGTTTGTAAACGCGGCAACTTTTGCGTTAAACAATCAATAAACGCAGATAGAAAGCTCTATTTGTGGGAAAAAAAGACGCAAATTTGATTTGGGTGCAATGTCGCACAACCGCGCAATTGCCAGTTAAAGCGATGCAGTGCTGAATCGCAAAAAGTGCTCTGGTCCTAGCGTGGGAAATCCTTCCGGTCCCTTAAGAGGTTAAAAAAATATGTTTTTTTTTCTCAAAAACGCTCCTAGATGTGAACGCGGCTAAACACGGTATGCAAAACGCAGCAAAACTGGTCAGGGGAGGTTAAATCAGCGTCCTGCGTAAATGGAGCCTTAAAGTGACATGAAACATGGACATCAGCTTTAAAGATCATAACCCTACTACAATTGTAAAAGAAAACCGCAGCCCTTTCTGTAATGTTGGCCAGTAGCTTTGTATCCTTGCATGCTATAGCTAAATGGGTCTATACCAGACCAGGAAAACCTATTTCTTGGCACCTGACAACTTACATACTTCATTACAATGTAATGCAACTAAAGCTGTAGAGAATTTTTTTTTTTTTTCCTAAACTGCAGCTAACATGCAGCAATTTCCCCTTATATAACCAATTCTTATTCACTTGCTATGTGCTCTTGAACATGCTAGAAAATGTGGCTACTCCAGATAGAGCCCTAGCACAGCCCCCTCCCTCCTTGCAAGTCATAGCCCTCTCTTCTTCAGGAAGTGTCTAATTATTATGTGTGCTGACCCAGCTCCTCCTCCCTTCCCTATATAGCCTTTTTGTAGCTGCAAGGAGAGCAGCAAAGGGAATTACTATATTACTAATTGCTTTTCGGTCCCTCAACCAATGGTTATATTTTACAGCCACTTTCACCCTGGTGCCCAACCGAAGGCCCGAGGGCCACATACAGGCATTTGGTGCTTGTTGTGCAACCCTCAAATGACAGCAGTCTCTAGTGGGAAGGAGATAATTAGTTTGTAGAGTTGTAATATGTCCTAGGTCTCCAAGGCTCGATTCACATTTATGCACGTTGCTTTTGAGCATTATTGCAGTGCTTTTTGCTGTTTTTTTTTTTTTTACCGTGATTTGTGATTTGCGTTTTTTGTGCTTTTTTGGGGGGGGGGATTTGTTGTTGGGCAGATTTAAAACCGCAAAACACAAATCACTGCAAAATCAAGGTAAAAAGGCAATACATGCTCTTCTAAAGCTTCCTCATTGAAATCTATTGAACGCTGCTGCCAGACTTATACACCTTACTGACCGATCCGTGACAGCTGCCCCGCTCTGCCAATTCCTTCACTGGCTTCCCTCACCCCACCATATAAAATTCAAAATACTAACCACAACATACAAGGCCATCCACAACACTGCCCCCAGCTACATCACCAATCTCATCTGCAGATATCGTCCAAATCGTCCTCTCCGCTCCTCCCAGGACCTCCTGCTCTCTAGCTCCCTTGTTACCTCCTCCCATGCTCGCCTACAGGACTTCTTCAGAGCCTCTCCCATCCTCTGGAACTCCCTGCCCTAGAATGTCTGGTCAGCCCCCACCCTGTCCACCTTTAGGCGATCCTTGAAAACTCATTTATTCAGGGAAGCCTATCCCACCTCCACCTAAGAACTGTGCTTGAGTCACCTCTATCAGATCATCCCCTGCCAGCATTACCTTTTGTACCACCTCCCCATCCCTTTAGATTGTAAGCTCCACGAGCAGGGCCCTCATATTCTTTCTGTATTCAACTGTATTGTAATTGTACTGTGTCCCTACTTTATTGTAAAGCGATGTGCAAACTGTTGGCGCTATATAAATCCTGTAAAATAATATTGAACCAAAAAAAAGTAAAAAAAGCACCACTTTGCGTTTAAAAAAGTCCCCGACCCTTTCCAAAAATGCAAAGGCACAAAAATGCACTGATGTTAACATGTTCCATAGGAACCCATGTTAACAAAATGTCCCGCATTTCTTCAAAAAGCATGAAAAAAACACTTTGGCGTGAATGGAGCCTAACTGTGGCATGCCTCCAGTCTCCATGTCCACGGTCTCTGGCTATTTCCTCTAGTATGTCCACAGTCTCTGATGGGCTTTTCTAGCATTACATAAAGAACATTATGTCTGGCCCTTTGGTAATGTTGAATTTTAGGGCCCCACACCTCATAGATTAAAACCACTGCACTATAGGTTCACTGGTTGTCTTGTGATCATTTCAGACATTTTCCCGATTTTTAATGCCAACCTACATTATAAGCAGAACTCCAGCAGACATGTTTTTTTGAAGTCAGCTGTGTAACAAATCTAAACTCTCATGGGATGTATGTTACCACCAGGATCACTGACCAGTTTTCATTTTTACACTTTCAATCAAGCCAGACAGTACCTCTGTTGCTATACTGTACTTTTGAATAGTTCACGGAATACAAGGTGTTGTGTGAATGGATAAGGGGAGAGGAAGTGCAGATGAATGACAGTACAGCTTTTGTGTATGAGAGGCACAGGTGCCAAAACACAACAAGAGCTGTACTGTTCGGCATGAATGAAAGAGTAAATATTAAAGAAAGGTAAGGGATGCTGCAAGTGGCATATTCCTTATGAGAGTTAACTTTTTTTTTTTTTTTTACACAGCAGATTTTAATTAAAAATGTTTGCACAGAGTAATGCTTTAAATGTTAAATGTAAATAAGAATGGACCTAGCATGAGAAATATTTTTCATGGTCGTTAATATAGAATAAAAAATACAGGTATTTATTACATCTCACAAAGTTCACAGTATTACCCCTACCTTTGCTTTCATCTGCTAATCTTTGCAGAAGGATGGAGCCATCTTTGTTCTGGCATCATACAGAGTCAGCATCTACTTCCTAGAATGAAATGCTGGCACTGCCCAGTTACAGACTCTCAGTTGTGACTTGCTAAAAAGTTTAAAACAGAAGAGCAGGATTTAAAAAAACAAACATCCATACTCACCTATGCAGTTGCAGTATCAATCCGATGCTGTCGCTGTCTCCCATTGGCTCTAAGCCTGAAAACCGGACCAATCAGTTCTCGGTCTTCAATGAGCAGTGAGCGGTGACTGTCGGTCACCGCTCTCTGCTCTGCCCATCCAGAATGCTGGGCTATGGGATGGTGGGAGCAGCTGGCTCAGGCTCTCAGTGGCTAGCTGGGTGGATCCCTGACAATATTGTCTGGATTCCTGCAGAGCCTGTACTGGCTCGGTGATGTCAGCCAACAGTCGGCTATGCAATAAGTGAACTGCTGTGAACCTACATGAGAAGTATGGCCAAAATAGCCTTGGCCATACTTCTACTTTATTGTTGCAGTTTTATGACTGGGAGAGCGCACTTTTTACAATAAAAGGTACACATTTTCAAACAATTATTCAGTTGCTGTAAATTGTGATATGGCAGGAATGTATTCAAGCAGACTTGCACAGATTGAGAATAATAGAATATATATATATACACTTGCACGCATACAATACTATACATAAATATTAGACCCCTTTCACATGGGCGTTCCATCACTCTTTTTGACCAGTGATTACACAGATCAAAATCAGATTGCAATGTATCTCTATTGGCTGCTGCATGTTAAAGCACGTGTGCTAGTTTACATCCAGATTTGTGACCTAACACAATAAATTTGTGTCCAATTCCACAAAAGCAGATGTAAATAAATGGGATGGGAGAGGATTTACTGTCAGCTACAGGGGCATTCCATCAGTCAATTTTTAACCTGTGATTAGACAGATGAAAAACAAACTGCAATGTATCCCTATGTTCGGCGGGATATAAATGGTTGTCTGTTTGTTCACATCCAGGCTTTTCAGGTTCACAAGACTGAACGCAATAAATTTGCATCTAGGTCCACAAAAGAGGATGTAAACAAATATGAGCAGATCCATGATCATTTACATCTGGACAAAAATCAGAATCACGATTTTTTTGCTTAGAATAAAGATCATGATTCTCGCGGCGTAACAGCATCTTTCAAAAAATTGGGCTAACTTTACTGTTTGAAAGACCGCTTCGCAAATACAGTGTGACACAAAATATTGCAACAACCGACGTTTTATTCACTAGGGTCTCTGCTAAAAAAAATATATATATATAATGTTTGGGGGTTCCAGACAGAAGTTCATCCCTTTGATCTATAAGAACTACATGTTATAATGTTTCTCTTGATCTCCATGTTGTGATAAACTTGGCAGGCTGCCTGCATTTTTTTCTTTTTGTCAGCTGTCAGAAGTGAGCAGAGAACGCTGTACTTGTTAAAATCGGGAAAAAGCTATTTTAAGCTATTCTAAGACCTTTAACGATTAATCGTGCAGCTCTACTGGACACCCATAAGGATTACATGTGAACAAAGAGACAACGCCCACACAGATTCCCCAAGGTGGCGAACAGTCGCTGCACTGGCCTGCGATGTCTTCCTTACACCCGAGCACAACATGAAAAAGAGAGATAGAAAGCTGGCAACTCATTCATCCAAACATTATGATTTTATTGATGCAGGTGAAGTACAGAAAATACAAAGGCTTACAAATTTACGTAGCCTTAAGGCTATAACTAAGGCTACAGGCTGAAACGTGTAAGCTTTTGTATTTTCTGTACTCCACCTGCTTAACTACTTCTGGACCGCCAGCCGTCATTATATGGCAGTACTTTGCCGTTGAATACCCATACTATGGTAGCAGATAGCTACCATAACCCCGGCATTTTTTAAAACGGCGGGCGGCCGGCTTTCAGCTAAAAGTGTTCTCTGCGGTGGATTCACCATGAGATCACTTTTAATGGGGGGCGGGAGAGGCCCCTCTCCCACCACACTACGGTTATCTCCGCCACTTACTGGACCCCCCCCCCGGTAGCAGCGGAGACGATCCGATCCTGCTGCCCCAATGCCTGGATGCAAAGTGAGTGGAAGATGGCCCCTGCTTGGCTCCATAGCATTGCAAGGTGGAAGTGACGTCAAACATCACTTCCGCCCAAAGCTCTTAAAGGAGACATTTTTTTTCCCAAGTGTCAGTTTTTCTATTGCATTTTAGTGTAAATATGAGATCTGAGGGCTTTTTGACCCCAGATCTCATATTTAAGAGGTCCTGGCATGCTTTTTTCTATTACAACGAATGTTTACATTTCTTGTAATAGGAATAAAAGTGACCAATTTTTTTTAAAAAAAGGACGTTGTAAAAATAAACAATAAAAAGTAAAATAAATAAGAAAAAAATAATGAAAGCCCCCGTTTCGCCGAGCCCGTGCACAGAAGCGAACGCATACATAAGTCCCGCCTGTATATGAAAGCGATTCAAACCACACATGTGGGGTATCGCCGCGATTGTTAGAGCAAGATCAATAATTCTAGCCCTAGACCTCCTCTGTAACTCAAAACTGGTAACCTGTAGGAATTTTTAAACGTCGCTGATGGAGATTTTTAAGTGCCAATGTTTGTCTCCATTCCACGAGCGGGCGCAGTTTTGAAGCATGACATGTTGGGTATCAATTTACTCGGCGTAACATTATCTTTCACAATATGGAAAAAAATTGGGCTAACTTTACTGCTGTCTTACTTTTTAACTCAAAAAAGTGATTTAAAAAAAAAAAAAAATTGTGCTTGTAAGATGGCTGCACAAATACAACGTGACATGAAGAATTGCAACGACCGCCATTTTATTTTCTAGGGTGTTAGAAAAAAAATATATAATGTTTGGGGGTTATAAGTAATTCTATAGCAAAAAAACCTGATTTTAACACCGAATCTGAAAAAGAGGCTCGTCCTTAAGTGGTTAAATAAAATCATCATATTCCCATGAACGAGTTGCCCGGATTTCTATCTCTCGTTTCAAAGGATTACATGGGTTAATTTTTCCTCCATCACAAGACATACGTGACATCTGTTTCCGGCTCAGCAGGGGATCAGTCTAGCATCCCCTATAGAGCGAGAACAGAGGGCTCCCACGTGCAAGGGGCCTGAAAGCATTTGGTCATATGATCATAGGTGTGGGCAGCCTATTGTATTAGGGTGTGCACCCCAAAGCTCAAACACACATGCATGTGTAATATATATATATATATATATATATATATATATATATATATATATATATATACACTTACACAGTGTCAGAAGGGCAGAGGCCGGTGTCAGTAGTTTTATTTTATTATTTTTTATAATTTTATTTTTTTTTTACAATATTTTTTTTTTCTTTACAATTTTTTTAAGAGCCCCACTGGGGGGCTTTGGTGAAGTGCCAGGGGTCTAAACAGACTCCTGATGTTCCACATTTGAGACAGAGAAAGGGACAGAGATTCCCCATTCCCTTTCTCTGCAGCCAAGCAGCAGGGGGAATTTGCACAGCACAGAGTGATTAGGGTGTGCCCAGGCACACCTGACACCCCCTGTGAGCACGCCTATGCATATGATATTGTCTAAGAAGACAGGAGCAGGCAATCTGATCTCTGATCCTCCACATTTAGGCTTCATGCACATAGGACTTTAACCCCTTCAGATCTGCGATATTGCCGAAGTACGGCTCCAGCGCGGATCTGAATTTCCGGGACAACATCCATGGACGTCGCCCCCTGTGCACGCTCCTGGCGTGCATGCACAGGTGATGGTGCGCGCACGCGGCTGCCACACGCTCCATGGGCGTGCCCGCGGGTCAGGCGGACTCGATGTCCGCCCGAGACCCGTGATCGCCTGTCAGACCTGCAAAACGGGGAACCGCTGATGTAAACACGGCGGTTCTTCGTTCTGTGACAGGGGACATGACAGATCTACTGATCCCTGTTACTGGGATCAGTTAGATCTGTTATGTCCCGACCAGCCCCACCCCCACACAGTTAGAACACACCCAGGGAACACAGTTAACCCCTTCACTGCCCCCTTAGTGTTAACCCCTTCACTGCCAATGACATTTATACAGTAATCAGTGGCTATTTAAATTTATGTTCGTTGTATTAATGTCATTGGTCCCAAAAAAGTGTCAAAAATGTCCGACATGTCCGCCGCAATATCGCAGTCCCGATAAAAATCGCAGATCACTGCCATTACTAGTAAAAAATAAATAAATAATAAAAACACCATAAATAAATTCCCATCGATTGTAGACGCGATAATTTTTGCGCAAACCAATCATATACGCCAATTGCGTTTTTGTTTACCAAAAATATGTAGAAGAATATAAATCGGCCAAACCCGATGAATAATTTTTTTTTAAATTTGTATTATAGCAAAAAGTAAAAAATATTGTTCTTTTTTCAAAATCGTCGCTCTTTGTTTATAGCGCAAAAAATAAAAACCGCAGAGGTGATCAAATACCACCAAAAGAAAGCTCTATTTGTGGGAAAAAAATGATAAAAATGTTGTTTGGGTACAACGTCGCACGACTGCGCAATTGTCATTAAAAATGCGACAGCGCTGAAAGCCTAAAATTGGTCTGGGCAGGAGGGGAGTTTAAGGGGGGTTTAAGTGCCCAGTAAGCAAGTGGTTAAAAAAATGTCCAAAAAACGTCAGTAGCTTATCAGTGATTTTTTTCAGCTTTTACTAGCGTTATATTACCGCCATTTTTTCACGGTTTTTAGCGTTTTTAACCACTTCAGCCCCGGAAGGATTTCCAGCTTTAGGACCGGAGCCCTTTTTACGATTCGGTGCTGCATCGCTTTAACTGACAATTGCGCGGTCGTGCGACGTTGTACCCAAACGAAATTTGCGTCCTTTTTTTCCCACAAATAGAGCTTTCTTTTGGTGGTATTTTTTCATTCTTTAAACCCAAAAAAACGTTTTAACAGCGAGAAGAAAACAAATATCGCCGCTAGTCTTTACTGCGTCGCCACTAGTTTATGGTGGTTTTCTTTCGAGATAAACACCCTTTTTTTCCTGCGTTTAAAGCAAACCCATGTTGCAGCGTGCTGGCGCGTTAACAGTCAATTTCGCTACGTCGTGGCTTAGCATTTTTCCCGAGGCCAGGATTTCGACCTTTAGGAAGGCCCCGACTTCACCAATTTTTGCGATTTTTGGCACTTTTTTACCGCCATTATATTGCGATCATTTTCGACTTTTT
>BLSH010076090.1:1859963-1905608 GCA_018402905.1 Glandirana rugosa | reverse complement strand
TTTTTTACTAAAAATGGCGGCGATCTGCGATTTTTTGCGGTACTGCGATATTTCAGCGGACATGTCGGACCATTTTGACACTTTTTTGGGACCATTGGCATTTATACAGCGATCAGTGCTATGAAAATGCACTGATTACTGTGTAAATGCCATTGGCAGTGAAGGGGTTAACCTGCAGGGGGCGCGCTAAGGGTTAACTGTGTTCCCTGGGCGTGTTCTTACTGTATGGGGGCTTGCCTAGCTGGGGAAGGGAAGTGGTCACAGCCTTCACGTAAAGGAAGGCTGTGATCACAGCCCTTCCCCCTCACACAGAGCAGAGGTCCGTGTTTACATACACGGACCTCCGCTCACTCGCTCCGGGGGGGGGCATCGCGGGTAGCCGGCGGCAATCGAAGCCGCCGCACCCGCTCCCTGGCCCCCCCTGGACACAGTGAGCGCGCGGGCGCGCCTCCGGCGGCGCGCGCACGCTCACTAAACTCGTTCCCGCAGCCGCCGTCGTATGACGGCGATTTGCGGGAATGAGCCACTTTGCCGCCGTCAGATGCCGATCGGCGGTCGGCAAGTGGTTAAAGGGCCAGCGGTTTTTTTTTCTCAACTGATCTAAAAGGTCCAAAAACGTTGAGAAGTTTTTAAGCGTTTTTGAGCGTTTGAACGTTTTTACAGCTGAAAAATGTCCAAAAGAACCCTCTGGTCTTGGGTTTTTTTTACAGCTCAAAAATGTCACTGCTAAAAACAGTTAATAACAGCCTGAGATCACATGATGAAATGCCTAGGCATGGAAGAAATATGGAGCAGCATTTTCTTTAGGAGAAGTAATTATTACACTTTCAATGGACACACAGACTATACTAATAGGTTTGTACATGGGTCTGGAATTCTGTTACATGTATTGGAGTTTTAACAGAAGAGGAATACTAGAAGTGTTTCCAGTAGAGCAGTGCTGTCATATGCCACAGAGGAGAACATTTCACATTCACAGTTTCTGGAGCCTTAGGTAAACACTGAATGGGATTTATGGATGGATGTGAATGTGAGAAACGTGCCTGGAGAAATCTAACATTTATGTACTGTTATACCAGAAAACATAAAGATGAGCTAACACAGATACTATGAATAAAATTGAAGTATTACAACATTTCCTGTTCTTACTTCCATTACAGTGCAGTTTGACATGATGAGGGCCTGTAATCTGATTGCCACGGTTGCCCTGACTGCCGGACAGCTCATCTTCCTTATGGGACTCATGGAGCTGCCCATCATTACCCAGGATTCACAGTGGTGGGAAGAAGCCATTGCTGCTGTATTTCAACTTGCAAGTAAGTACATCTGCTACTATAACTACTCCATGAACAGGCTGAATGCTTGTTTTCCTTTCATTTAGTGCAACTACTTGGAAACACAAGATTCTACAAAATAAAGTAAAAAACAGTAAGACACAGGAAAAAGTTTACCAGATGACCTCATTAGCACACACACCCTACATCCATCAACCATGTTTGCACAATCTGATTGTACAATCTCTGTACAATTTCCCTTAGATTTACCAAAACTATTGAATTGGAGGAGCCACCTATGCATCCATTCACTCTGTATCCAATCAGGCAGGTTCTTGCACTACATCAGGGGAGTCCAACGATGAGGATGCCATGCAAACATAGTAGCTGTGGCAGCCTACATTAACAAGCCAGGCAAACACACACCTGGAGAGATGCCAGGGATGCTGTGCAAACATAGTTGAGTGCAGGGTTTGAGTGAACTTTTCTGTGGCACACACCAGGGGCTAAGGTAAGGCCCTCTGTTATTTTTCTGCAACAGAAGTATATTAATGATATATTGGTACATTGGGGAGCTTAAATTTAGAGAGAAAAAAAAAGGTGAACTTAGCCTTTAAGGCCCACCGCATGATTTTCTAATAGCCAGAAGCTAGTCTTCATTAGACACACAGGACAGTGAAGCAAAAAGATATATCTACAAAAGCCCTGAGGAAGGGGGGAGCACAAATTCCCCAAAACACTTTGTCTGTACCCTACCATGATAACCAATGAAAGGCGTTAAACAAGCCAACATATTCATCATCCTATACCAGGTGCTTCTCATCACATACACTCAAATAACCGGAACAGAGGAATGATATATGTTTGCTTAGGATGGTTCTTTCCTTTTTGAATATTTTTATTTTAATAGTTATAATAAAATTTGGTATACCATTCATACCTGGCTATGTTCAGTAATGTAGTTCATGGTTGTATTGATGGATTGGTCATTTGTTGAAACACACAGTGTATGATTGGTTATCATTGGAAAACATGGGGAACTACTTGTCATGCGATTTTGGTGTCCAAAGTTGCATGACAATTTGCACAAGTGTGAAGGTAGCCTAAATGATCAATACAATTCTTACAGCTGTGTGCCTGTAGTTTTCAAGTGTATGTAAACCCTAACAATAATTTTCTCTTATTTGCCCCTTTTGGTCTGTTAAATATACCACTAAAAGCATTTTATTACATCTGTTCAATAGGTGTGGAAAAATACCTGTTGATTCGGAAAGGAATCTTGTGAACTGATAACTTTCTGTGCTCTCTACCTGTGATGACTGTTATCGGTTAGCAATGTTCCCAGCGATCTCCATGGACTACAGGACCCCCCCATGTTATGAAGGAGAGGGGGAGATGTTCTGTAATCCTAAAACACTTCCTTTCCTATAGTGACAATTTCGCTCTTTCACAGATACAACACAGTGAGTAATCAATGTCACCCTAGGACAGGAAGTTTGTTACTTGCAGGGCCACCAGGTGAAAATAAAAGAAAGAAAGTCTGCAAAAAAAACGAATGCAGCCAAAGGACTGGTAAGCTACAATATATTACATTTTTATTTTAGGTTTAGATATGCTTTAAAGCAGATCTTCACCCAAAAGGGGAGGTTCTTCTCTTCCTCCCACTTCCCCCTCTTCTTTTTTTGGGACTTAAAATTTTTTTTTTTGGGGGGGGGGGGGGGAGGTGCCTGGTGTTGACAGGTACCCGCTCCCACTTCTGCTCGGATCGCCTAGGCCTGCCCCCCTCCCTGCCTTCACAGGTCCCAGGAAACTGCGGGACCACTCACAGGGTACAGCATGGCTTGAGCATGTGTAGTGAGCAGCTGGCTGTGAAGCCATAAGGAGTCTGGCTGCCCCCAGTTAACATTCCTGCACTGGAGACCGAAGACCAGTAAAGAAACTGGTTCGGGTGAAGACAGCGCTGGATCCTTAAAGCGGTGGTATCATCAAAAATTTAACTTTTACCTATAGGTAAGCCTATAATAAGGCTTACCTGTAGGTAAAACGAATATTCCCACTGCAATGTCACGGCGCAAGCACAGTGGTGTCCCGGCGAGGGCGGAGGGAAGATGGAAAGTAAGTATTTCATAATGAGCTAGTATGTGATGCATACTAGCTCATTATGCCTTTACCTTGCAGGTGTTTTTTTTTTTTAAGGGGATACAACCGCTTTAAAGGGGCTGTAAAGTCAGAAGGTTTTTTGTATCTTACTGCATTCCATGCATTAAGATTAAAAGCCTTCTGTGTGCAGCAGCCCCCCTCAGCTACACTAACACGTACCGGAGGTCCCTCTCTGTCCAGGGATGTCCAAGAGTGTCTCAGCCATCGGAGATTCTCCTTCCTGATTGGCTGAGACACAGCAGCGGTGCCATTGGCTTTGTGTCTGAATGGGCACAGGGAGCTGTGACTCATCTCAGGTGCCCCCCCCCTAGCAAACTGCTTGCTGTGGGGGCACTGTACAGGAGGAAGGGGCCAGGATGACATAAGAGGGACCCGAGAAGAGGAGGATCCAAGCTGCTCTGTGTAAATGCACTGCAACAAAGCAGTTAAGTATGACATGTTTGCTATTTTTATAGGAAACAAGACTTATAATCACTTTAAAAAGGTATCTGTTTATTAAAAGTCAGCAGCCACAGTTTTTTTTTTTTTTTTAATGACCAAAGAACTGCTTTACCCACTTGCCGACCGCCTCGTGTACATTTACTGTGGCTCCGCTACGCAAATCGCCGTATATAAACGGTGATTCGCGCAACCGCAGCTGCAGGCGCTCTCGTGCCCGCCACACACTCTGTGATGTCCGCCAGCGACCCGCGATCGCCCACTACAGAGGAAGAACGGGGAACTGCCAATGTAAATACAGCGGTTTCCCGTTCTGTCAGGCGGCATGACAATGATCTACTGATCCCTGTAATCGTGATCAGTTAGATCTGTCATGTCCCTGCCAGCCCCCACACAGTTAGAACACGCCTAGGGAACACAGTTAACCCCTTGATCGCCCCCTACAGCTTAACCCCTTCCCTGCCAAGTGGCATTTATACAGTAATCAGTGGCTATTTTTAGATCTGATTGCTGTATAAATGTCAATGGTCCCAAAAAGTGTCAGATATGTCCGCCACAATATCGCAGTCCCAATAAAAATCGCATCTCACCGCAATTACTAGTAAAAATTTTAAAAATATAAAAAATGCCATTAATGAATTCTCATTATTATTATACAGGATTTATATAGCGCCGACAGTTTACGCAGTGCTTTACAACATTAGGGCATAAGTTGTAGATGCAATAACTTTTGCGCAAACAAATGAATAAACGCTTTTTGCGATTCTATTTACCAAAAATATATAGAAGAATACATTTTGGCCTAAACTGATGAATAAAATTGTTTTTTTATATATATTTTTTTGGATATGTATTATAGCAAAAAGTAAAAAATTTTTTTTTTTTTTCAAAATTGTTGCTCTTATTTCGTTTATAGCACAAAAAAAATAAAAACCGCAGAGGTTATCAAATACCACCAAAGGAAAGCTCTATTTGTGGGGAAAAAAAGGACGTCAATTGTTTGGGTACAACGTTGCACAACCACGCAATTGTCGGTTAAAGCGACGCAATGACGAATCGCAAAAAGTGCTCTGGTCAGGAAGGGGGTGAATCCTTCCGGGGCTGAAGTGGTTAAATAGTTCTTTTTATAAAGGGTTAAATGTCATATTCACTGAGAAAACCCATTCACTCTCTATAAAATAATTCACCAGGTTTTTGTAACCCACACTTCGCTTGATGATTTTCTGAAGCACCCAGTATGTCAAATTTTGCTTGAAAAAGGTGACAGATATTTGCCCAGTCTTCACTAATATACTAATAAAAAAAAATCATTACAATAAAATGCAATAGACCCGATGAAAGATTTATGATCAATTCTTGGTATCAAATCCATGAACACCTGCAGTTTTCAAATGCAGGCCCACTAGTTTATGTAATTAAAATAGTTTCCATTATCTCAGTAGGGTTTGCACCGGGACCCTTTAAGCTGCTTCCTCAACAGTTTTTCTGTCCCGCGCCTCAATCAGTTTTTCATGTCCCAAGCTTTCAAGGCCCAGTTTGCATAACAGGTAGTAACAGGCATTTCCTCCTCCTGTATGGGGACATCCTGGCGCCCTCCAGTCTCTGTCCCTCGGCCCAGCGTTCAGAGCAGACTGCAGCACAAAAAAAGGAAGCTAGGGGCAGGCTAAATATAGTGCTGGGGAGTGTGCACGCTGCTGTGTGCCAGGGAGAGACTAAATAACAACACACAGCGCTTCCTTCCCAATAAAAACAGGCAGAATAACCGCAGCCAAACGCAGAGAATAGAATTCTGCTGATCGCCACTTCTCAGGTCCTGGTATGAAATCATTCATAGAATCAAGGAACCTAAGAGCATACATTGAAGGTCACAAACAATGCTAAATTGATAAGTGGGAGAGGCAGAAAATGGCACAGAGTTGAGCCACCAAAACAGTGTAGCACATAGAAATAGAAACAGAAGAGTGACGGCACAAAAAGACCGAATGGTCCAGATTTTCGTTTCTTTTTAACCTTTTTTGTCTGCGTAAAGATCTATATTGGTGCCAATATTGACAATGCACTCAAGGGGCCCCAGTAGGTTAACCACTTCCGCCTAGGAAGGATTTCCCTCTTTAGGACCAGAGCACTTTTTGTGATTCGGCGCTATGTCCCTTTAACTGACAATTCCGGGGTTGAGCGACTTTGTACCCAAACAAAATTGACGCTTTCTTTTGGTGGTATTTGATCACCTCTGCGTCACTTCTGAATTTTGCAAAAAACCCAATATTTCTTACTGTTTGCTAAAATACAAATCCAAAAAAATATATAAAAGAACAAATTTTGGCCGATATACTGTATATCTAAAATAGCACCATGAAATCAAAGAGTCAAAAGACCCCAGAATGAATGGTCCCAGCAGCGCTCATATATGACTTATGATTAAACACAGTCTTTCTATTGATTGTGAGTAGTTCTCCCAATGGAATAAACATTAGTCCATTATATGCTTCTGTACTGGGGAACAGGATCACTTCAAAGTCTTTATCCTTCACCACACCACGTGAATAAACCGGGAGGTAAAAACCCCCCAATGTGGAAAGACTCACCAAAGGTAAGTAACGTCAGCGCCTTATGTAAATTCCCTGCAATCAGATCCACTTCGGTTTCAGATGATCTTTGAGTGTATGGGAACCAGCCGATGATTGCCGTGCGGGATTACCTTTGCTCTTTCAATCATTCTGGTCTTCCTAGGAAATGATTGCATCCACCAGCAATGAACGCGAGACGTTTCCCACACCTGAGGAAGGTGTCAGCTACAATAAATTATGTGATGGTCAATGGGAAGAATGCTCCTTACATTTGTGGTCATTGGGAAGAATTACCCCCTTACAGATAGCTAAAAAGATCAATGATGTCATTGGGAATTTATCTGAGAGGTAGAAACTGACCATTGCTCAAGGAACCCCTAGCAACCTCTGGAGGAACCCTAGGGTTCCACGAAACCCTGATCTTAGCCATTCCATTGTAGCTCTGGCTGTATGTTTAGGGCTGTTGACCTACTGGAATGTGAACCTTCAATTTTGGTCTCATCTGACCAGAGCACCTTCTTCCACATGTTTGCTGTGCCGCCTACATGGCTTCTTGCAAACTGCAAATGGGACTCCTCATTGCTTTCTTTCAACAATGGCTTTCTTCTTGCCACTCTTCCATAAAGACCAGATTTGTGGAGTGCACAGCTAATAGTTGTCCTGTGGACAGATTCTCCCACCTGAGCTGTGGATCTCTGCAGCTCCTCCAGAGTTACCATGGGCCTCTTGGCTGCTTCTCTGATTAATGCTCTCCTTGCCCGGCCTGTAAGTTTAGGTGGATGGCCATGTCTTGGTAGGTTTGTAGTTATGCCAGACTCTTTCCATTTTCAGATGATGGATTGAACAGTGCTCCGTGAGATGCTTAAAGCTTGGGATATTTTTTTATAACCTTACCCTGCTTTAAACTTCTCCACAACTTTATCCCTCACTTGTCTGATGTGTTCCCTGGCCTTCACGATGCTGTTTGTTGACTAAGGTTCTCTAACAAACCTCTGAGGGCTTCAAACAACAGCCATATTTATACGGAGTTAAATTACACACAGGTGGACTCTACTAATTAGGCGACTTCTCAAGGCAATTGGTTACACTAGATTTTACAGTTAGGGGTATCAGAGTAAAGGGGGCTGAATACAAATCCACACTTTTCAGATATTTATTTGTAAGAAAGTTTGAAAACCATTTATCATTTTCCTTTCACTTCATAATTGTGAAAAATATAAAATCTCAATAAAATACATTAGGATTTTGGTTGTAACATGACAAAATGATGAAAATTTCAAGGGGTATGAATACTTTTTCAAGTCACTGTAGGTAACTAACATGTCGCGCTTAAAATTGTACATTCTCTGGGAATGGCACCACACTATGGTGTTTAAGAAATCTCCATAGGCGACACTTTAAACATTTTTACGGGTTACCAGTTTAGAGTTACAGAGGAGGTCTACCACTAGAATTATTGCGCTCGCTACAATGTTTGTGGTGATACCTCATATGTGTGGTGCAAACACCATTTATATATGTGGGCGCCACCTAAAAATGTGTTCACTTCTGCGTGTGAGCACGGGGGGGCAAGGGCGCTTTAAAAAATATATATATTATTTTTTTTATAACTTTTATTGCTATCACCAGAAATGTAAACATCCTGTGTGATAGAAATAGGTCCTCTTTATGGAGACATTTGGGGTGAATAAGACCCCAGATATCTCCTCTACCCTGGAAAGCATGAGATCAATATAAAAAAACCCAGTGATCTCTGCTTTATAGGAAAAAATGGCAATGTTCTCTTCTAGATTTCCACTTTTTAGAAACAAATTAATTGGTAAATTTGTGACGTCTATTTTGAGCACACTGCCCACTGTAGTTCGTAAAGAAGGAGATTGAACAGCAAAAGCCACAATGAAAATTAGAATCAGTCAACAGTTTAGTTGTCATTACATTCACTTTTACACACAGCTTGAGTCAGTCCTGGTTCACACTATGAATCACACAGGAAACGCACCGCACCACAATTCACATGTAAATCAGCGCAGTGCAATTTGAGCTCATTCTTTTTGAACAGAGTCAAATCACACCACATTGCAACAAAGTAATGCATGCACCAATCTTAGAAATGCACAGCAACTGGATCGCATGGCCGTTTTGTACCATGCAATCTGGTGCAGGAAAACGCATTGTGTTTGTGACCTGAGTTTGGAGTGTCGTTAACATTGCACCAACACCTGCTGCAGATTGCAAGGGCAGTGCGATTTGAACGCGATTCAGGAAATGCGCACGGGTCACGGGTTTCCGGCAATGTGTTGGAAACTCAGGCATATTTTTGCTGTTAATAAGAGTGTGGCCCGAAGTGGTGTCGGATCTGAGGAACTTCTTAGGTCTTAATCAGCCTCTCTCAACCTTTACAACACAGAGGAATATTGCTAGGTGGGAAAAAGACCAGGGGCTGCAGCCTGGAGAAATGTGTTGTGGCAAAGAGTGGGCGTGGTTTAAACTAAATAGTGGGTGTGGCTTAATGGGGCGTGGCTCAATTCTGAGATGAACGAGGGATGGAGGAAGGAAGAAAGAAAGAAAGAGGGATGGAGGGACAGCAGGCCCAGATCCTACACACAATAGCAATATGTGTTTTCCAGAAAGTTTAACAATCAGCAGATAAAGATACTCCAAACACCTGGTGTTAGCGCTTCAATCATCCCGGCACCATGGTTGGTATGATGTCAGGATGATTGAAGAGCATTATTTCTATTATTACATTGTAATATAAAATGAAATCATTCAACTCACCATAATGCAGAATCAGTGGGAGCCTTGAGCGTGTCAATTGCTACGTCGCCTGCCACCAGATGCCATCAGGTGTCCCCAGCAGAGTTCCTCCTTACATCAGGTGTCCCCAGCAGAGTGCCTCCTTCCATTAGGTGTCCCCAGCAGTCAGAGTGCCTCCTTATATCAGGGTGTCCCCAGCAGTCAAAGTGCCTCCTTAAATCAGGTGTCCCCAGCGGTCAGAGTGCCCCTTATATCAGGTGTCCCCAGCAGTCAGAGTGCCCCTTACATCAGGTGTCCACAGCGGTCAGAGTGCCCCTTATATCAGGTGTCCCCAGCAGTCAGAATGCCCCTTACGTCAGGTGTCCCCAGCGGAATTTCCATCGCCATTACAAAAGACCTATTCTCGTGAAGCAGGTTCACTCACCAAGGGAAAGAAACAAGAGGCAGAACCGGCTGGAGCTATTGGCAGCCGGTTCTGCCTTTTGTTTCTTTCCCTCGGCGAGTGACCATGTTTCACTAGAGCTGCCGGTCTTCTTTAAAATGGTGGCGGAGACATCACCAGTGCCGGCCCCGGACCTCTAGCGGCGGGCGGCTCTGGTGATTGTCCAGGAGTGCGGGGGAGCCTCAGGGCCAATAATAGTATTCTTCAAGCCCGAGACCCAGGGTTTTCAGGGGGCACACCGGGCTGTAGCCCGATCAGCCCCCCCCCCCTCCTGACGCCTCCGCAGAGGAACCCTTGAAATAAATTTTGATCTCGGGGAACCGCTGCAACAAATAACTATATCTACAACTCATGATACATTAGTGTGATGGTCAGTGGGAAGAATGTTTCTTACACTTGTGGTCATTGGGAAGAATTACTCCCTTATAGAAAGCTAAAAAAAATCAATGGTGTCAGTGGGAACTTATCTGAGAGTCAGAAACTGCCCATTGTTTAAAACCCCTAGCAATCTCTGGAGGAACCCTAGGGTTCCATGGGCTACTGTTTGAGAAACCCTTGTCCAAAATGATATAGAGTATGTTCCACAAGATTGAGACTTTGCCAACATAAATGCAGTCATGCACTGAAAAGCTCTGGCACCTACACTTTCCTCTGCAAAGTCAGGCAATATCCTTCATGTTCAAGCCCTAAAGAAAGATTCTGGTGCTCCTTTTCTTCTCCACAAGATTTATGCTGCTGTTTGTGTCCCTATTTAGGGATCCCTAACTTGGGACATAGGTGTACGCAGCCTATTGCATTAGGGTGTGCACCCCAAAGCTCAAACACACATGTGTGTGTGTGTGTGTGTGTATGTATACACACACACACACACACAGTATTGTCAAAAGTATTGTGACACCTGCCTTTACACGCAGATGAACTTTAATGTCATCCCAGTCTTAGTCCGTAGGGTTCAATATTGCGTTGGGCCATTGACCCACCCTTTGCAGCTATAACAGCTACAACTCTTCTGGGAAGGCTGTCCACAAGGTTTAGAAGTGTGTCTATGGGAATGTTTGACCATTCTTCCAGAAACGCATTTGTGAGGTCATGTGATGATGTTGGACGAGAAGGCCTGGATTGCAGTCTCCACTCTAACTCATCCCAAAGGTGTTCTATTAAGTTGAAGTCAGGACTCTGTGCAGGCCAATCAAGTTCTTCGACCCCTAAACTTGCTCATTCATGTCTTTATGGACCTTTTACTGGTACCAAACCCCTGTATTTTCCTCCTGTGACAGCTGAATGCCAGCAAGAGGGAAAGGAGCATAAGCCTACTTCCAGCTGCTGTAGGCGGAAAACAGAGATCGATCACCTTGATTAGGGTTTGACTAGGCACAACCAGCACACACTTTGCGCAAGCCTATACTTACAGAGAATGTTGGTCACTGGTATAGAAAGTGAGAGCACCTCTTCCCAGCCGGAACCCAGACAGAAATATAATCTTGACATTGGTTCTAGCCATTCTCTATTCTATGAAAATCTTAAAACTTGCAGTTAGACTGGAAAACTGTATAGAAATTCTAAAAAAAATCCAAAAATATGAACAGCTATATCTTGACTGACTGAAGGACATATGAATTGCAAATTAACCAGTATCATTCCTATCCCCTTGCAGGTTTTGTTCTCGTCATTGGATTGGTGACCTTCTACCGTATTGGCCCCCACACCAATTTATCCTGGTCTTGTTACCTAGACATCGGTGCTTGCCTTCTGGCCACTCTGGCAGCTGCTATCCTCATATGGAACATACTCCACCGGCGCGAGGACTGCATGGCTCCCCGTGTTATTGTCATCAGCCGTACGCTGACCGCTCGTTTCCGCAGAGGACTAGACAACGATTACGTTGAGTCTCCATGCTGATGACAGCAATGAACAGGCATTGTCTGATGATAATGATCATTAATCCTTACAACTTTATCCAAAAACATTCAACGAATGTGCGAATAAATCCATGAGGGTTACCTAAACAAATCTGCATCATTTTATTTAGCTATGTGAGGAGAACATAACATAAAGCCTGGTTCTAAGATGGGGCGCACTCACATTATTTAAAGATGCTTTGCTCATGCAACCACCTATATACACAGTCAGACTTCTCAGGAGTTATCACTATTGGACTCATTTGGGATACAAATAACAGCATTTTCTCAGATTTTGATTGGTACCTGGAGAAGTCCAATATTGAATTTGCACATATCATCCTGATCTATCTTAAAATGGATATCTTCTATAATGGAGAGTCTATTAATTCCACATTGTGCAATCCTTTAATACGAGAGTGGAAACAGCGATCGACCAATATAATGCTAACAAAAAAGGTCCTAGCAACATTCTCGGAGAAAGAAAAGAGAAGGGGACTCCAGTCCTCCAGGAGAGTGGACAATACTTTGGAGACTAGAACAGCAGGGTTTTACAGGATGCTCAAAGGACTGTCTGAAACATAGTTTTATAATGCTTTAATGTATAAAAAATAACCTATAACAAAATATTGTAATGTTTTTGTTATTTATCACATTTTTTGTAAAATTTATGTCTAAGTAAAAGACCAGTTACGAGCACAAATGGAATTGCTATGTTGCTCACACACAAAGTTTGAAGTTTAAGTGGTACCTTTGGTGTAAAATGAAAGGCTAACACGGTAAGGGCTGCCATTAGATATCATGGGATCGTATCGTACAGCCTACCTGACATTTACCAGCCCCTTCCCCCATTCTCCATCTGCCTGTGTGCCCGCAGCAAGAGACAAAAGGGTAGCCCCTGGAAGTCGCACATCTAAGGTGTCCTAGAGAAGTGAATAGAGTGGCAACCTCAGCGTGGACTCCAACCAGGTCCCGCCCCCAACGCGGTGGGTGGAGTCAAATATATTGGGGACGTGGCCTGGTTGGGGTCCAGGTTGAAGTTGCCACTCTATTCACTTCTCTAGGACACCTTGGACCCCTTTCACACTGGAGCGCCGCAAAAACAGCCGCTAAAATGCTGACCGTTTTTGCGGTGCTTTAGCGCTTTTCGGGCGCTAGCGTGACAACGTAACCTAAAAAGAACAGAAAAGACCTGTTTTGCAGAGCTTTCAAAGTGCTTTTCATTCCAATGGGCAGGGGCATTTTTGGAGTGCTATTTATAGTGCTCCAAACATGCCCCAAAGATGCTGCTTGCAGGACTTTTTCTACCGCCCCGCAAGCGCACCACCCCAGTGTGAAAGCACTCATTCAAATGAATGGGAGGCAGTTCTCAGTCGCTTTTCAGGTGCCATTTTTAGCGCTAAAGTGCCTGAAAACCACCTCAGTGTGAAAAGGGTCTTAGATGTGCGACCTCCAGGGGCTACCCTTTTGTCTCTTCAACCCTTGTAGGAGCCAGGACGAACTCCATCCCCTGTCAGCACTCTAACAGCAGCTGCAGATGTTTACATATCCCCTCCCTACTGAGCCTGAGCAGCACTGTGTGCCTGCAGCAAACATTGGGAGAGGGAAGCAGCGCCGCAGAGGGACGATGGGGGGACAGGGAACACAGGAGGGAATTAGATGTGGGCAGCACAGGGAGGGGAATCAGTGTGGCGGAAGGGGAGGACAAGTACAGAACAATGTTCTGTCAGTGTTTCTCCCTCCAGCAGTTGAAAGCCGGCGAGAGGGAGAGGGGGAGAAACAAGCTTTCTGCTGCTGGAGGGAGAGACACTGATACAGTGCATTGTTCTGTAACTGCTCCCGTCCAGCCTAACCCATTCCCCTACTGTCTGGGCCCCCCTGTGTGCCTGGGTCCCCTACAGGAGGCCCAGTGGTACCACCCTATTGGTAGCCCTGAACGTGGTACAAGATTCTATTACTCACACAGAAATAGCAAAGGTGAAATGTAGCCATTTGTAACTAAGAACAGTCATTGATGCAAGAACAAAGGCAGAAGATCACAAACCTGTACTATAAAATCATTACAATCTACACCAAACAGCCATAATATTATGCTCACCCAACTAATACTGAGTAGGTCCCCCTTTTGCCGCCAAAACAGCAGTGACCTCTCAAGGCATGGATTCCACTAGACATCTAAAGGTATGCTGTGGTATCTGGCACCAGGCTGTCAATAGCAGGTCACTGCCACTGCCGGCTTGCCTTCTTTCCATAGTGCATCCTGGTTTCATCTCTTCCCCAGGTAAGTGACAGACACGCACCCGGCCTTCCACATGATGTAAAAGAAAATGTGATTCATCAGACCAGGCCACCTTCTTCCATTGCTCTGCGGTCCAGTTCTGATGCTCATATGCCCATTGTAGGGGCCTTTGGCTGTGAACATGGGTCAGCATGGGCACCCTGACCGGTCTGTGGCTAAACGGCCCCATATACTACAAACTGCGATGCATTATGTGTTTTGACACCTCTCTATCAGAACTAGCATTTAAGTGGTTGTAAACCCTTACATAAACCCAGTGAAGTGACTGGCCTCAGATGTTACACAGAGATTAAACAAATACTCCTACATAGTTTTTCTGTTTATCTACAGCCATCCTTCCCCTACAGCCAGGGGCAAAGAGCTAAAGTTACATCAGTGAGGAAAGCTCTGGGAGCTGATTGGAGGGAAGAGACAAACCCCCTCCACACAGCAACAGAGCGGAGGCTGTCAATCAGCTGGAGGTCCCTCCCCTGTCACCATTTTTCTCTTGGGGTCAAGAAAATTTGTCAAAAGTAACTCATGCTTATAGTTGAGGAACAAGGCAGCGGACAGAAATGATACTTACTGCTCTGGATTTAGATAAGTACACACTATAGAGGGATGTGCATTGTTAATATTTAATGTCTGAGGTTTACAACCACTTAAACGTTGTCAGCTATTTGAAATACAGTAGGTCTACTATTGGATCGGACTACACAGGCCAGCCTTCGCATCAGTGAGTCTTGGCCGCCCATGACACTGTCACCGGTTGGCCAGTTTTCCTTCCTTGGACCACCTTTGGTAGGCCCTGACCACCGCAAAACCCATCCCACAAGAGCTGCAGTTTTGGAGTTGCTCTGAGCCAGTTCTCTAACCATTATAATTTGCTGTTTGTCAAAGTCGCTCAAACCTTACACTTGCCTATTTTATCTGCTTTCAACATATCAACTTTTGGGACATGTTCACTTGCAGCCTAATACGTACAGCTCTCCAACTTTTGGATGCCATTTTAATGAGATTATCAATGTTATTCACTTTACCTGTCAGTGGTCATAATGGTATGGCCGATCGGTGTATGTAATCATTACTATGTATTATTGCCAAAATGTATTTTCTAGTTTTTGGATATAGTGGGGAAGAATTCAAATCTCTCTCAGCTTTGTATTGTCTCAGTTAGGAAGATTCACCATCACTAGCTGTTTTCCATCCCAGTGACAGTGGTTGTCAGAACAAAGGTAAAGGTAACATTCAGCACAGAAAGTAAGGGCAAATCTCCCCCAGTTGGGACAGAGGTTCGAACACGTCATCACTCTATTCAAAGCCAAAAAAAACATTTGTAAAGTTCTTTTTAACTGATCTATAGAACGACATCTACTCTTATTATTGAGGCAACATCCATTCCAAAACTCTCTCAATCAGTTTAACTATTTTTAATCCTTATGCTACTAGCCTTAATAAATAGTTCAGTTGCTTCCTGGTTTCTGGTCTAGGCCAAAATGATTTCATACATCCCAATCCCTTCATGGGCATTTTTAATCTTTCATCTGGAAGAGGGGCTTTCTCAACTAAGCAAGCCCTCCTGTCTGTACCTAAGCTAACGGCAGATGGATTCCAGGAAGTAAATGCTACATAGATGATCTGCCCTTACTCAAGATGGCCACGGCAAGAAATGCTAGGGGGGATGAAGAAAAAGCATTGAGACATGGATGGATGGGGGAGTTTGCTTTGAATATTAAAAATGAAACAGCGTTTTCAGTTTGTGGTGCTTAGATACAATTAAGTTTCTGCTTTAAAAGAGAAGTACAGCCTTTTTTGTTTTAGAGGCATGCTTACCTAGGTGGATGCAGCATCGGTACGATGCTGTATCTTTCCCCCAGCGCCTCAAAGACTGAGAACTGAACAATCTAACACCGCTGATCGCTCGGTTCTCACAGATCCTTGAGCAGAGAGCTGGTGACTGTCTGCTCGGCCCGCTCCTCACTCACTGGAGTGCTGGGCTGTGGAGGGGGAAGGAGCAGCTGGTTCAGGCTTACTGAGAGGCTGAGCTGGGTGCCGGTCCAGGTATTTGGGCGGATCCCGACTTCATTGTCTCAATCTTGACCGAGCCTGGACCGGCTCTGTGACGTCAGCCGACAGTGGGCTTCAGTCCGCTGTCAGCTGAAAATGGGTTGCAGGAGTGCAGAACAAATCCACAGATCCACAGAAGTACAGCCAAACAAGCTTTGGCTTTACTTCTCCTTTAACAAATATTTTATTTATTGGAGCTTCCCATTCTTCTCAGTGTGTCACCCCGACCCTTTCAACACAACTGAATCAAGTGGGATATCCTCCACTCACTTTATTAAGAGCAGCGTGCTCCATGCCCTTCACTTTTATACTGTAAAATAAAGCCTATGCACTGTAATTATTGTGGCACCCCCAACTCTACTCAATATGGCAACCAAAATGTGCTTAGTGCAGACTCCTGTCCTTTATTCAATGTGGAAACCTCTACTGTGCTCAAAGAGACATTCTCTGCTTTGTTCAATAAAGCCACCTTGATTATTCTATGTGGTATGATCAAGGGTAGTCATTCACAACTAGACATAGGGTATCCCCCCACCATGCACAATAAAGCTCACTTTGATGCAACACCATGTGGCATGTTCTATGCTATTAATGTATAAGTAAAGCCAAACCTTATTTTTCAGATTTGGAGAGAGCAAGGAAGAATTAAAACCTGTCACTTTATTGTTTTTCTATCTGTATACCATTGAAGCGATTTCCCTTCACTTCCTGTTCTGGAGATACAATAGGAATTGAGAGGAAATCTCCCCAAAGCTCCCATAAATTTCTATCTTGGTATGCCCACTAGGACAATTAGAGAGGGTGAATCTCCTCACAATTGAAACACTGACACATAATTAAACGTTCCCTACTTTATGCAAAAAAATTTGGCTATACATAAACTTTATCTGTGTCACCTTCCACTCTGCTTAAAGGGGCAACCTCCACTCTGATGCCTCCTCTCCGCATGGTGTCATTTATGCAAGTAGTGCCCTCCATTCTGATAAATTTGGCATGTTCACAATCACCCTTGTTCACACTGTTTTTAATGGGCACTCCACTGTGCCCTAATAGAAGGAAATTTCCAGCTCTTCATTTTGCGAGCACTTCCTAATTGGTGTGAAAACCTCTCCATTAAACTAGCAACTGGCATTTTACTGTAGATTTCCTTTGGAGATAACACAAGAGGACATTTCCTCTGTCAGTGTGGAAGCAGCATTAGTCTTTTGCACAAGCAATGCCCAAAGTGGAGCAGGTCAGGGTCACTTCCCCTCAAACCCAATAATGCTGAAATCATCATTCAAGAGACTTCCGTACAAATATGATCTGTGCTCTCTGTCTGGACCCGGATCCCAGCAGCATACTAACCGGTCATCACTCAGGCAACCAGATCAGGATACAATAATATTGGACGGAATGAAAGAGTAAGATGGATGCATACATATAATTAATAGAACAATGCAATGGGATAATTTCCTAATACTGGAAAGTTCAAAATCTGGTGCAGCTGTGCATCGAGACCAATCAGCTTCCAGTTTTTTATGTCAAAGTTTAATTGAATAAGCTGAAATTGGAAGCTGATTGGCTATCACGTACAGCTGCACCAGATTTTTCATTCTTCCGTTTTATGCTCGGTTAACACTGCCAGGATTTGGGATCAGACTTGTGAGACCCCAAGTTGCATGAAATGTGAAATCGCATGTTAATCAATGAGAGCTATCTTAATTAGCACTACTTTGACTTCCTGTACTGCTTCAAGGCGACTTCTATCTGAGTTGTACCCATAGACTTTAATGGAAGTCGCCTCCAAGTCGTATACTCATCTATATTGATGTGATATAACATTACAGGAAGATTACCCAGGCATTCCTAAAAGTCACATCAAGTCGCCTGGCAAAGTTGCATCGTAAGTCGCGTGAATTTCAGGTTGCAGTAATGTGAACCAAGCCTTAGTAAATCAACCCCAATCTGTCAATAATTACAGATAGTACACAATGTTATATTAAGGCCTCATACACACGGGCGTCTGAAAAAAAATAAGCAAAACATCGGGTCCAACGTTTTGAAAAAAAAATGGTGTTTTTTGCGGCATTTTGCATCTGCGTTAGTGAGCGTCGGCGTCAATAGGCGTTTTTTTTTAAAAATCAGTCCTCTGTCATTTTTCAACCTAAAAACGTTGGCGTCAAAAAACGCCGGTTAACGCCGCTGCGTCGTTAGTGAGCGTTTTGCCGATTAGTGTCAAAAACAGCCTCAGAACGCACTGGTCCCGCGTTCTAGAAACAGCTCAATAACGCCGACGCCCTCTACTGCTCAAAAACGCCGGCATTTTTAGAGGGCCATTGAATAACATGGAGAGCTGCAAAAAACGCCCCTTAACGTGGCGTCAAAAAACGCCCGTGTGTATGAGGCCTTACTATAATCCTCTTCTCCTGCAAGATCTTTACATTGTGGTCCAATAGGAGCCCCCTCAGCTGTCAATGCACAGTCTCCCAGAAAGATTTCCTTTCAGTCCTTTGGAGAAATCACCTACTGTTGGGATGCATAATAGACGGCCTTTTCGTAGGAACAAATGGAGATTTCAGCTCTTACATAGAACAAAATGCTGCCTTTCCAGGGAACTATGCAGTAGTGACAGTGAGGGTCCATGTAGGCTGCACAGCGAAGGCATGGCAGGAGAAAGGTTAGATGTATTCATGGGGGAAATGCTGGTGGCAAGGAAGCCAGAATTATAATGACTATACTATTGCTGCCCATAGATGGGTCGGTTTTCTTTTTCATCAGCCCAGCAAATGGATTCCCCCCTTCTACACAAGCAAGGTAAATGGAGAAATACTCTCCACTGTCAGAATACAATAGCACAGCGGAAGGATTCCTCCATCCACCTTGCTTCCTCCATCCGCCACTCTTCCGAGTCAAAATACATTGATCAGCACTGTAGCCAATTAGCAATTGACTACAGCTGCTGATTGAATGAAAATATTTCAAAATTACCACTCTAACAATCAACTTCTGTAGAGCGGGAACAGCCATAGATGGATCGAAATTTGGACAGTACCTACTGAAGCAGGCAAATTTCGATCCATCTATGGCCAGCTTAAATGTACAGCTATCATTTAATTACCTTTATTTGGACGGACCGATCAACATCCCTCCTTACAGCACTCCTCCCCTTATTACTAACCCATAGTACCATTTATAATTACGCGGAGTGCAGCAAGTGACTTCTCCCCATGCAGCAGAGCTTATACATTGTGTTTCATGGTTAATTTGAGGCTTTGTTGGTACCAGTAAGCTAACTACCTTTACATTTTGAAGTCTGATATTTGAACCAAGCTAAAAAAAAACAAAAAAACTACAGGCTAAAAATAACAAACTGGTGCCTCTCTCTATAATTTTTCCCTTTAGGGCCTATTTACATCTTCCCGTTCTGGTGTATTGCATTAATGAAACTATGTAAATGGGCCCTTAATGTTTGTATAAGTCCTGTATAAGTGCAAAAGTCCCATACTCGTCTTCATAAAGTAAAAACTATGTCGGAAAGGTGCCTTGTAAAAGAAAAAAAAAATCTTGCCTTACCTCTTAATGAGCTTGATTGATTTAAAGGCTTCGTCCATGTCTCCCACAGTGAGGTAGAAACTGAAGTTAAGCAAGGCATCCCGGGTTACCTTTTCACAATCCTCCAACCCGATGAAATCTCGTAGGGGTTTCTTTGCCACCATATGGGGGATATCTGGTGTGCCTTCTTCTCCAGGGACAGATTTCTCATCCTCTTCTCCTGGCTGTGAATGTATGACATCATAAGCAAACAAATACAAATCTAGTTTATGCAGCTGCAAGGAGGAGGAAGGGGCCCCTAATATAAATTATATATTAGAGTGGAAGTCCAGCCAATTCCTATCTAAGCTTAAAGTGTTACTAAACCCACAACAGTAAAATCAGTCTGTATATGCAGTAAAGCATGCTTGATAAGATAAGATAAGATAAGATAAACCTTTATTCGTCCCACAGTGGGGAAATTTCTTTGTTACAGCAGCATAAAAAAATAAAAAATAAATGCAAATATATAAAAGAATAGACAATAGACATACTATAGTATACAAGTATATACACAACACAATGTATAACTACAAATGAGGAAAAAGTACGT
Source organism: Glandirana rugosa (assembly GCA_018402905.1). NCBI lineage: Eukaryota > Metazoa > Chordata > Amphibia > Anura > Ranidae > Glandirana > Glandirana rugosa. Next base: position 1,885,601 of record BLSH010076090.1, on the reverse strand, counting down.
ATTGCAGGTAATATTGCACGTATTGCAAGTGATTTGCACACAGGTAGTATTCACAGGTTATACTCACTGCGAATACTAAGGGGTTAATCCTCCGCATTGTGTAAAAAGGCTGTTTGATCCTGTCTTCTCTGATCCTCCCTGCCTTCCACTGTCCCCTAATAATTTCCTGATAACACTGAGTCTATGGAGTCAGGCTGCACATGCTCAGTTTGGTGTATATTGCTAGAGAGGGTTTTTTTTTTTTCTTGGGAGGGTGCATGTGATCAGCACAGGGCCACTGTCCAGTCTCATAGCACAGTCAGAAAACTCCTCCTACAAGCTTTAACAAGTGCTTGGTCGGACGCTGATAGAAGTCACAAGACTGCTATATATTGCTGATAAAAGGTATTTAACAATTTATATTTACTAAAAGAATTGCATTTCCATGTTCTGTGTACTGTGGGAGACCACACATAGTGAATGCAGGGTCCTGGGGTTAGTAACATTTTAACCAGTGGGGGCCGCTCATGCAGAGTGCAGGCGCACCGACCCCCTAATCCATGCGCCCCGGCCCCTAATCTACATGCAGGGCGCCGGACGATTCCAATGGGTTTTTTTTTTTTTTTTTTTTAGAAGCACATGATTAGAGCCTGAAGCTCTAATTGGCGTCAAAAAAGGGTGGGCGCGGGGCGCAGAGCACTGCACCGGAGCCCACCCAGTTGTGTGACATTAGCCAATTAATATTCGCTATTGTCTTCCTGTTTCTCCTCCCGGCCAATCAGGAAGTGGGTCCAGAGACCCGATTGGTCGCGAGCCCTAAGACCTCATTGACCGGGAGGAGAAGTGACTGCCGGAACTCAGGAGGAGAAGCTGGAGGGAGGCCGTGACCTGGATGGGGTAAGTGCGGGCCTGGCGGGCGACGGGAGAGCTATGCAGCGATAGAGTGACCGGGGGGGGGGGGGGGTTGCAGCGATCAGTCGATTGAGCAAGTGTCATGGGGGTGAGGTTGGCTGGCTGGGGGTTCGCCCCTCCCAGGGAAAATTGAGCACCAGCCGCCACTGACTTTAACCCTGCTCCCACCTCCATCTAGACCTTGTGAAAGGAAGAAGTGAATATCTAATTATTCTGAGAGCAAACAGGTCAAGTCACACAAACTCCCCAGCAGCCGGCTTCCGTGAAGAGGAGACATCACCGACAATGGCTGCAAAGCCTGGGCAATGATGTCACCCATGGGCAGAGGCGTAACTAGAACCTTCAGGGCCCGGGTGCAAGAAATTAGGAAGGGCCCCCCCCTGACCTCTGGCCAGGGCCCTTCCCTCTTCTTGCTGATCCTGGGGCCCTTTACTCCTATCACGGGTCCCTTTATTACGGTCCCGCAGATGGACCCTGGGAACAGCAGAAGACAAGTAAACTGGATAGGAGGGGCGGCAGGGGCAGCATATAGAGGAACCAATCTCCTGCATTAGGAGGAAAATGGAATAAATAAAACTTCTAAATGCCACCCTCGCCATCACTCCTATCCAGGTGTACAAGGGAAGCACATGGGCCCCCTGGAGCATGGGGCCCGGTTGCAATCGCAACCCCTATCTTTACGCCCCTGCCCATGGGCTTACTATGGGGCAACAGTTGTCGCTGCCCCTCCTCTACACTGAGCTGCCGCTGACAGCTGATCATGTGCCCGGACCAAATCACTCTGAGAATAGGCAAGCAAAGATATCTTCCTTTCTCAGGGTAGATAGAATAGGGTTTAAAGTAGGGTGGAGCAGATTTAAGCTTAGTTGGGAATCAACTGGACTTGCACTTTAAACTTTTAAGCCTTTTTCACACTTGTGCAACTTGTCCTGCTACTTGGGACTGCAATGTTGCATGACAAGTTGTACCCCATGATTTCCAATGAGTACCATTCATTTCTGTGCGACTTCAAGTCACAGCAACTTCAAAGTAGTCCCTGCACTACTTTGGTCCAACTTTGATGCAATTTGAGGTCCAAAGGCCTAAAGATTATACAGGCATTATTTAACCGCTTGCCGACGGCTGATCGGCAATTGACGGCGACAGTGTGGCTCGATAGCGCGGATCGCCGTCATACGACGGCTGCCGCGAGATCGAGCCCAGTGAGCGCCCCAGCGCGCTCACTGTGTCCGGGAGGGCCAGGGAGCGGGTGCGCCGGATTCGATCTCCGCCGGTCACCCGCGATGCCCCCCCGAAGTGAAAGAACGGAGGTCCGTGTAAGTAAACACGGACCTCCGTTCTGTGAGGGTGGAAGGGCTGTGATCACAGCATTCCTCTACATGGAAGGTGTGATCACTTCCCTTCCCCAGCTAGGGCAGTCCCCCCACAGTTAGAACACGCCCAGGGAACACAGTTAACCCTTAGAGCGCCCCCTGCAGGTTAACCCCTTCACTGCCAATGGCATTTACACAGTAATCAGTGCATTTTTATAGCACTGATCGCTGTATAAATGCCAATGGTCCCAAAAAAGTGTCAAAATGTTCCGACATGTCTGCCCCAATATCGCAGTACCACTAAAAATCACAGATCGCCGCCATTTCTAGTAAAAAATTTAAAAAAATAAAAACCCCAGAAATGAATTCTCATCATCCGTAAACGCGGCCACTTTTGCGCAAACCAATCAATAAACGCCGATTGCGATTTTTTTATCACAAATATGAGGAAGAATATAAATCGGCCAAAACCGATGAAAAAAAATGTTTTTTTATAATTTTTTTTTGGATTTGTATTTTAGCAAAAAGTAAGAAATTTGTTTTTTTTTGCAAAATTGTCGCTCTTCTTTTGTTTATAGCAGCGATCAGAAATGACGCAGCGGTGATCAAAAACCATCAAAAGAAAGCTCTATTTGTGGGAAAAAAAAGGACGCAAATTTCGTTTGGGTACAACGTCGCACGACCGCGCAATTTGCAGTTAAAGCGACGCAGTGCCGAATCGCAAAAAGGGCTCCGGTCCTAAAGCTGGAAATCCTTCCGGTCCTTAAGTGGTTAAAGACGCATCAAAATCGCGGCAAAATCACGTAACTTTAAGGTTGCACAAGTGTGAAAGGGGCCTAAAGCATATCTGTACTATAGCAATAAACCTAAGGTGGATGGTAGACAAAATAATTTGTTCTTTCAATGATGGAAGTGTTTGTGTAATAGGGAAATAATATATTCAAGGGATATTCTAGGCCTTTGTGCCTCCAGGTTGTTTGTCTGATAAGCTGGCAGCTAGTAGTGTTACATTTATCTGGACTTCTGTAATCTTGAAGATGTTTTGCTATTCATCTAAGCTGCTTCCTCGGTTCAGGAGAAGCTCTAACATGTCCAAACACATAACACCAAAAGTATAAAGCACATCAAAGGCTACTTATTGCATTTATTTTGGACATAAAAATTTACCAATTTACTGTGAGTGTCCGCTTACCCCCTAAGGGGGATCCCCTGAACCTTACCAACCCTCCCGACAGCAACCTGCTACCTCACCCAAACATATCCCCACCACCAAGGTCCACCCCTCACTCCAGTGTCCCGGAGGAAAACCTGTCCCCTGTATCCCTCCCAATGCCCAGTCCTCCCTCTCCACAAATGGAAAATGTCCCGCTGTACTAGAGCTGTATAGAAAGTGAATGCTACTGAGCCCAGTCCTGCATATACCAGCCACTAGTAATCCTGTGGGTAGTTGGTGAAAGTTCCCAATAGTCCCATGTCAAACTCTACGCCTATATGTATTGTCGGGTCGCCTCTGCTATCCACATGCTCTGCCTGCTCAGCAAAGCCGGCATCTGACCTTTGGAGATGAAGGCGGAGTATACTAGGAAGGCACACTGGGACTGAATCCAAATAGGCTAGGTATACACTCACCGGCCACTTTATTAGATACATCTGTTCAATTGCTTGGTAATACAAATTACTAATCAGCTAATCACATAACAGCAGCAAAGTGCATTTAGGCATCTAGACGTGGTGAAAACAACTTGCTGAAGTTCAAACCGAGCATCAGAATGGGGAAGAAAGGGGATTTAACCACTTGCCGACCGTGTAATTACATGGTGGATCCATTATTCTGGGAGGGCGTACTATAATGTCCTCCCAGAATCGAGCATCCGTGACGGCCGGGTCAGTGAGACCTGGCGGATCACAGTAAATGGCCGATCGCAGCGGCCGTTTACCACGTGATTGCTCTGTCAAATGACGGAGCGGTCCCATGTAAACAAGCCGGCTGATATCAGGCTTGTCTCTCCCCTCTCCACACCGATCGTGCATTGTGAGAGGAGAGGGGGGAGAGAGGAGATGCAGCAGTGCTGTGGGCAGGGTCTGAAGTGCCCACAGCACCGCTATGTGCCAGGCAGGGACCCCTCATCCACCCATAAAGCTTCACCCATGCAGCTTCATCCATGTAGCCACATCATTGCTCACCCATCTGTGCCCACCCATCCTTCACCCATGCATCTGTACTCACCGATCCGTCACCCATGCATCTGTGCCCACCCATCCGTCAGTGCTCATCCATGCGTGCCCACCAATCCGTCACCCATGCATCCGTGCTCACCCATCCACGCTCACCCATCTGTCACCCATGCATCCATGCTCACCCATCTGTCACCCATGCATCTGTGCTTACTCATCCGTCATCCATGCATCCATGCTCACCCATCTGTGCCCACCCATCCGTCACCCATGCATCTGTGCTCACCCATCCGTGACCACCTATCCATCACCCATGGATCCGTGTTCACCCATCCGTGCTCACTCATCCATTACCCATGCATCCGTGCTCACCCATCTGTCACCCATGCATCCGTGCCCACTCATCCGTGCTCACCCATGCATCCGTGCTCACTCATCCTTCACCCATGCTCACCCATCCGTGCTCACTCATCTGTCACCCATGCTCACCTATCCGTGCTCACTCATCGGTCACCCATGCATCCGTGCTAACTCATCCGTCACCCATGCATCCGTGTTCACTAATCCGACACCCATGCATCCGTGCTCACTCATCCAGCCATGCTTATCCATGCAGCCATGCTCACCCATGCATCCATGCTCACCCATGCATTCGTGCTCACCCATGCAGCCTCATCCATGCCCACCCATCCAGCCTCATCCGTGTTCACCCATGCATCTGTGCTCACCCATGCATCTGTGCTCCGCCATCCATCTGTGCTCACCCATGCATCAATGCTCAGCCATGCATCCATGCTCTGCCATCCATATGTGCTCACCCATGCATGCATGCATGCTCACCCATGTATCCATCTGTGCTCACCCATGCATCCGTGTTTACCCATCCAGCCATGCTCACCCATGCATCCGTGCTCACCAATCCAGTCATGCTCACCCATGCTCACCAATCCAGCCATGCTCACCCATCCAGCTTATCCGTGTTCACCCATGTATCCATGTTCACCCATGCATCTATGCTCTGCCATCCATCCGTGCTCACCCATCCATCCGTGCGCATCCATCTGTACTCACCCATGCAAGCGTGCTCACCCACGCATGTATGCTCACCCATGCATGTGTGCTCACCAATGCATCCGTGCTTACCCATGCATCCGTGCTCACCCATGCACCCGTGCTCAGCCATCCATCCGTGCTCAGTCATCCCCATCTACGGCTTATCCACCCCCATTCGTACTCATTTATGCCTCATTCATGCTCATTCAGACCACATCAGTTCACATCCATGACACATCCATGCCACTAAAGTACCCATCCGTGCCACTACAGCACCCATCAGTGCCACTACAGCGCCCATCAGTGCCACCACAGTGCCTCACAATAATGTAATAGGTAGTCAAATTAGATTTGAAATGTATGCCCCTAGAACGCCTGATGGTGCACCCTGCATGTTGGGCCTCTGTATGTGGCCAGGCTGTGTAAAAGTGTCACGCATGTGGTATCTCCATACTCGGGACAAGTAGCAGAATATATTTTAGGGTGAAATTTTTGCTAGGTACATGCTGTGTGTTAGAAATATTGTATAAATGGACAACCTTGTGTAAAATAAAAATGCGTTTTCATTTTCTTTCCACATTTTCCAAAAACTTGTGGAAAAAATGAACCGTTCAAAAGACTCATTATGCCTCATAGAATATACGTTGGGGTGTTTACTTTCTAAAATGGGGTCATTTTCTGGGCGTTTCCATTGCCCTTGTGCTCCAGGACCTTAAAAATGCAAGAGGTAGTCAGGAAATTATATGTGTAATTTATGTCCTTAGAACGCCTGATGGTGCTCCCTGCATGTTAGGCCTCTGTATGTGGTCAGGCTGTGTAAAAGTCTCACACATGTGGTATCCCCATACTCAGGAGGAGTAGCAGAATGTGTTTTGGAGTGTAATTTGTGGTATGCATATGCTGGGTGTGAGAAATAATTTGTTAATATGACAATTTTGTGAAAAAAAACCCCAGAAAAACAGAAACTTCATTTTGCAAAGAATTCTGGAAAAAAATTACAACTTTAAAAAACTCGCCATGCCTCTTACTAAATACGTTGGACTGTCTACTTTAAAGGGGTAATTTGGGGGGTATATGTACTTTCCTGGCTTGTTAGGGTCTCAAGAAATGAGATAGGCCGTCAGTACATCAGGTGTGATCAATTTTCAGTGATTGGCACCATAGCTTGTAGACTCTATAAAACTTTCACAAAGACCAAATAATATCCACTAATTTGGTTTATTTTTACCAAAGATACATAGCAGTATAAATTTTGGCCAAAATTTATAAGAAAAATTACTAATTTGCAAAATTTTATAACAGAAACAAAGAAAATGCATTTTTTTATACCAAATTTTCGGTCTTTTTCCATTTATTGCTCAAAAAATAAACACCCCAATGATGATTAAATACCACCAAAAGAAAGCTCTATTTGTGTGAAAAAAGGGACAAAAATGTCATATGGGTACAGTGTAGTATGACTGAGTAATTGTCATTTAAAATGTGAAAGCACTGAAAGCTGAAAATTGGTCTGGTTAGGAAGGGGGGTGTAAGTGCCCAGTGGTCAAGTGGTTAAGTGACGTTGAACGTGGCATGGTTGTGACGGGCTGGTCTGAGTATTTCAAAAACTGCTGATCTAATGGAATTTTCATGCACAACCATCTCTAAGGTTTACAGAGAATGGTCTGAAAAAGGGAAAACATTCAGCGAGCGGCAGTTGTGTGGAGGAAAATTCCTTGCTGATGTCAGAGGTGAGTGGGCAGACTGGTTTGAGATGATAGAAAGGCAACAGTAACTCAAATAATCCCTTGTTACAAGCAAGGTATGCAGAATACCATTACTGAACGCACAACACATCGAACCTTGAAGCAGATGGACTACAGCAGCAGAAGACCACATCGTATGCCACTCCTGTCAGGCAAGAACAGGAAACTGAGGCTACAATTCGCACAGGCTCCCCAAAATTGGACAACAGAAGATTAGACAAACGTTGCCTGGTCTGATGAGTCTGGATTCAGCTGCGACATTCAGATGATAGAGTCAGAATTTGGCGTAAACATGAAATCATGGATCCATCCTGCCTTGTATCAAAGGTTCAGGCTGGTGGTGGTGGTGTAGTGGTTTGGGAGATAATTTCTTGGCACACTTTGGGCCCCTTAGTACCAAATGAGCATCGTTTAAACACCACGGCTCACCTGAGTATTGTTGCTGACCATGTCCATCCCTTTATGACTGCAGTGTACCCATCTTCTGATGGCTCCTTCCAGCAGGATAATGCACCATGTCACAAAGCTCTAATCATCTCACCACTGGTTTCTTGAACATGACAATGAGGTCCCTGTAATCCAATGGCCTCCACAGTCACCAGATCTCATCCAATAGAGCACCTTTGGGATGTGGTGGAACGGGAGTTTCACATCATGGATGTGAAGCCCACAAATCTGCAGCAACTGCATGAAACTGTCATGTGAATATGGACCAAAATCTCTGAGGAATGTTTCCAAAATTCCTGAATCTATGCCATGAAGAATTGAGGCAGTTCTGAAGGCAAAGGGAGGTCCATCCTAGTACTAGCAAGGTATACCTAATAAAGTGGCCGGTGAGTGTATTGATCTAGACTGAGTGATAAATAAACAGTCTCTCCTAGAACCAAACCTTGTCTATCTGCTAGATGCAGCCATGTATGGTTATCCTCCGTTCATGTGGCTATTGGGTCTGCAAGTAGGGGCAGTTTGCAAAGAGGGACTGGGAGTAGTTCTGTGACCGGAACTGAGGTGCTCATGTGTATGTAAGGGATCTCACCATATCCAAGCTGTCAGGTAAAGGCTTCCTTCTGTGTGAGCGGGCAGAGCTGTCAGTGTTCAGACAGCTGTTGCAATATAGAATGTCATGCTGCCACAGTCCTGCTGTCTCTTCATGCAGAAAAAGCACCGTCGGCATTCACTCCAGCATGTCAGCTGAGATTCAAATGTGGAGACAAGGAAGACTATCCCAACCGCCTACATGTTTTGCCCCTCCCACTAACCGGGGCTTCCTCAGGACGTGGTTACGCTGCAAGCTCTGCCCGCTCACACAGAACAGAGCCTTTACCTGACAGCACGGAGGTGGTGAGATCCCTTACATACAGTATCTCACAAAAGTGAGTACACCCCTCATAGTTTTGTAAATATTTTATTATATCTTTTCATGTGAAAACACTGAAGAAATGATGAAAAGTAGTGAGTGTAAAGCTTGTATAACAGTATAAATTTGCTGTCCCCTCAAAATAACTCAACACACAGCCATTAATGTCTAAACCGCTGGTAACAAAAGTGATTATACTCCTAAGTGAAAATGTCCAAATTGGGCCCAAAGTGTCAATATTTTGTGTGGCCACGGTTATTTTACAGCACTGCCTTAACCCTCTTGGGCATGGAGTTCGCCAGAGCTTCACAGGTTGTCACTGGAGTCCTCTTCCACTCCTCCATGATGACAGCACGGAGCTGGTGGATGTTAGAGACCTTGCGCTCCTCCACCTTCCGTTTAAGGATGCCCCACAGATGCTCAATAGGAATTTGATCTGGAGACATGCTTGGCCAGTCCATCACCTTTACCCTCAGCTTCTTCAGCAAGGCAGTGGTCGTCTTGGAGGTGTGTTTGGGGTCGTTATGTTGGAATACTGCCCTGCAGCCCAGTCTCCGAAGGGAAGGGATCATGCTCTGCTTCAGTATGTCACAGTACTTGTTGGCATTCATGGTTCCCTCAAAGAACTGTAACTCCCCAGTACCGGCAGCACTCATGCAGCCCCAGACCATGACACTCCCACCACCATGCTTGACTGTAGGCAAGACACACTTGTCTTTGTACTCCTCATCTGGTTGTTGCCACGCACACTTCACACCATCTGAACCAAATAAGTTTTTATCTTGGTCTCATCAGACCTCAGGACATGGTTCCAGTAATCCATGTCCTTAGTCTGCTTGTATTCAGCAAACTGTTTGCAGGCTTACATGTGCATCATCTTTAGTAGAAGCTTCATTCTGCGATGACAGTCACGCAGACCAATTTGATGCAGTGTGCGGCGTATGGTCTGAGCGCGGACAGGCTGAACCCCCACCCCTTCAACCTCTGCAGCAATGTTGGCAGCACTCATACGTCTATTTCCCAACAACAACCTCTGGATATGACGCTGAGCATGTACACTCAACTTCATTGGTCGACCATGGCGAGGCCTGTTCTAAGTTTAACCTGTCCTGTTAAACTGCTGTATGGTCTTGGCCACCATGCTGCAGCTCAGTTTCACGGTCTTGGCAATCTTCTTTGCCATAAGGTGCCATGTCAAACTTCCAGTGACCAGTAGAGAGTGAGAGCAATAACACCAAATTTAACACACCTGAGACATTGTAACACTAACAAGTCACATGACACCATGGAGGGAAAATGGCTAATTGGGCCCAATTTGGTCATTTTCACTTCGGGGTGTACTCACTTTTGTTGCCAGCGGTTTAGACATTAATGGCTGTGTGTTGAGTTATATAGACGTATGAGTGCTGCAAGCATTGCTGCAGAGGTTGAAGGGGTGGGGAGTCAGTCTGTCACTGCTCAGACCATACGCCGCACACTGCATCAGATTGGTCTGCATGGCTGTCGTCCCAGAAGGAAGCCTCTTCTAGAAATGATGCTCAAGAAAACCCGCAAACAGTTTGCTGAAGACAAGCAGACTAAGGACATGGATTACTGGAACCATGTCCTGTGGTCTGATGAGACCAAGATAAAAACTTATTTGGTTCAGATGGTGTCAAGTGTGTGGTGTCATCCAGGTGAAGAGTACAAAGACAAGTGGGTCTTGCCTACAGTCAAGCATGGTTGTGGAAGTGCCATGGTCTGGGGCTGCATGAGTGCTGCCGGCACTGGGGAGCTATAGTTCATTGAGGGAACCATGAATACCAACATGTACTGTGACATACTGAAGCAGAACATGATCCCCTCCCTTTGGAGACTGGGCCGAAGTATTCCCACATGATAATGAACCCAAACACACCTCCAAGACGACCACTGCCTTGCTAAAGAAGCTGAGGATAAAGGTGATGGACTGGCCAAGCATGTCTCCAGACCTATCGTCATGGAGGAGTGGAAGAGGACTCCAGTGGCAACCTGTGAAGTTCTGGTGAACTCCATGCCCAAGAGGGTTAAGGTGGGGCTGGAAAATAATGGTGACCATAAAAAAATATTGACACTTTGGGCCCAATTTGGACATTTTCACTTAGGGGTGTACTCACTTTTGTTGCCAGAGGTTTAGACATTAATGGCTGTGTGTTGAGTTATTTTGAGGGGACAGCAAATGTACACTGTTATACAAGTTGTACACTCACTACTTTACATTGTAGCAAGGCGTCATTTCTTCAGTGTTGTCACATGAAAAGATAGAATAAAATATTTACAAAAAATTGTGAGGGGTGTACACACTTTTGTGAGATACTGTACATATGAGCAACTGGACGCTGGTCACAGAACTACTCCATCGGTGCACATTGCCCCTACTCGCAGACCCAATAGCCACATGCACGGAGGATAACCATCTATGGCTGGATCTAGCAGATAGACAAAGGGGTTTTGCACGCACATTTTAGTGCAGATGTCAATGTAGAGGTGAATGAACTCCCGCAGGAGGGACATCATGTTGGCTCAGCCAATGAAAATGATACTCAGACGCCACCAGGCTGAAGAGGTCAGTGGCTAGTAGGGAGCTCCAAGACAGCAATGGAGAGCATAGTTCCACTTTAAAGTGACGGAAGTACCTGTGCAGCTACAAATCCTTGCATATGTTACAAACACTCAGAGCTGAGAAAGCGACTTAGATGAGTAGGGAAATGTCTTCAAAATTATAGAACAAGGGCAGTTGAGGGCCCATTTGAAGTTTTGTGATGTAGGAACATGAGTTACTGCAAAGCATGTACCCCATCGCCATTTTAAATGGCACCCAAATGCACCTTCGTTGCAGTACATCACAAAGAATGGTTATGCATCGCCATGTGCTGCAGAGTGCTTTGTCAAAAGAGAAGAGCAGGTAAGATTTTAGCTGCACTGTGGTGCGTTGGCAACCCATTCAAATGCAGTGTGCGTTAGTGCGCGCAACAGATGGAGCTGAATGGGCCTTAAAGCTGTAATAAACCCAAATGCAAACATTTATTATACTGCAGCTTTACTATTCTTAGATTTGATGGCTGCATTTGTTTTCTTTTTAGGCTTTCCTTCCTTTATTTATTTTTAACTGGTGATCTAGCCAGTAATCTGTTGTTTATAAAACGTACAAGCTGTAATGCAGATGTAGCAGTTAGAGGGTTGAGACAAACCATCTACCACTGACAGGGTGCTTACAATGATCAGCTTTTATTTACAGTATTTATGTAAACCTTTTATCCCAAAAGGAAAAACAACTGTATGCTGTAACTGCTTATAAAGTGTTAGCTAGAGCTTGGCTTCAATTTGTTAGTACACCTAATACTCCCCTTCCCCGAAGATTAACAATGCTGCTGTCCAAAAGGTGCCCCTGTGCTCCTTCATCCAGAGTGGAGACACTCTAATACAGGAGGCACTGACCAGATCACCAGGTGAATACAGAGGAGAAAAAGCATAAAAAAACTAATGCAGCCACCACATTTAAGGACTGATAGGCTGCAAAATATTAAATTTTTGTTTTTTGGGTTTAATTGGGCTTTAAGAATGTGGCTAACCCCTATTAGTTATACCATGACATGGATAAATGAGAACCTTCATAGACATGACATGAGAGCACGTTTGAGTGGACTGACCCTTTGATTCATGAAAATAAAACTATTGTTAAAGCATAAACTAAAAATAACGACAAAGGTTTGCAGAAATGACATCTTTTATACTTACGACAGGCTGATATACACAGCCCCTCCGAAACAACAACTGAAGGCAAATGATGAAAAGACAAACATAAAATGAATGTAAAGCAAATAATAACACAAAAGAAAAACACAGAAAAAAACGCTGATGAAAAACAAAAAGATTTTTAAAAAACAAAATGCGTGCATAGTAAATGAAACCCATACTTGCACATTAAAGACAATAAAAAACAGTATTTATTGGTTTTGGACAGCACAAAGCACATTAATAACAACAGGCATACAACATGGTTGGGTTGATTTACTAAAGGAGTGGAAGCTGTTCACTTTGCAAAATGAGTGATAGAGAACATGGTGGACCTCTGTTTATCCTCTTTTTACTAAGCTTAGCTAATATTCAGTTTGCTAAGGGAACTGTCTTATTTCCTTAAAGGATAAGTTCACCTTTTGGAGCATGTTACATCCATATTTAGAGTGTAACACGTAACGCGCTCCAGTACATCCTCCTCTCCCCCCGCTATCCCATGACAGTGGGCTGGGGATCCTCTCCATGCCCCCACTGCCACATTTTAAAAACAGAGTGACTGTGCAGGGCTCCACCCACACAGCTCTGTCATTCATTCCCAGGCATCCTTGAATGAGAGAACTACAAGTCCAATCTTCCTCCACTGCAGACAGCTTGTAGTTTTCACTGAACTATGAGGGGGCGCTGATGAGCACCCTTGTCGTTCATTCACATACAAATACGGCATGTAAGTATTTAGGGACAATTAGTTTGTCCCTTTTACCTGTTTTTTTCATCTCTTAGAACAATTTTACTTCCCTGGTCACTTATGTCTTCTCTTATTTCATAGTATTATTGCATCTGCCCCTGAAGAGTTGGCAAGGTCCAATAAAACGTGTCGGGTATTCTGTCTATACTGATGGCCCTTCAAGCCTTTTTACTATATTCATGTATCTGATATTTTTTATGATGTTGAGGCCAGTTCTTTGGTATTATAATATATCATGTACTAGGTTGTGCTTTTTTATGTGGTGTATGCTTGATTTGAATTCAAATATATGTACTCTTGATGAGATGAATTGTTTCATATTTACAATATATATATGTCTTTTTGAAGATTGACTACTTTTTAAGCTTTGTACAATACGCCTTATAATACGCCTCATTCAAAGTCCCAAACTCTTCCTTTTCGTATATGTAGTTCATTCACAAGCCCTGCAGCTTTCAAATGGACAACCCATACAAACTGTAGGGCTTGTCTGCAGGAACCTGGCATTTCACCTGTGATTATGGGTGCAATGCTTTGCAAGTCAAGAGTCCCCCACCCTCTCTAACAGCTGAGTGCACCCCCCCCCCCCCTTTACCTTGTGCTCCTGCCAGGGGGGAGCTGGGGGTGGAGCTGGGAAACATAAAGTGTAGGGTCTGGAGAAAGACCAGAGGAGGAACGGATGCTGAGACCAGGGAAGGCATAGACAAGTAGGTGCTGCGGCTGAACAGAGTCACAGGATCTGTAGGTGTTCTGCCCTCCTCTCTGCTCCCGACTGCTGAGACAGGGGACAGAGACAAGCCTTTCCGTGGCTCCATGGAAAAGCACAAGATCTGGCAGAGGAGTTCTGTCCTCCTTTCTGCTGCCGACTGCTGAGACAAGGTGGGGGTGGAGACGAGGGGAATGCCCAGCTGTAGGAGAGGTGCGAGGGCCACAGGAAATGGCCTGGCGAGCTGGATTAGGTCTGCGGGCCTTGTGTTTGACAAATGTGCTTTTTTTTTTTAGATTTAAACCTATGCACTGCAACAGTGACAGAAGTTGTAATGTGTAAAAATGCAGACACACTGCACCTCAACACAGTGTTATGGAGTGAACAAGGCACATAGAAAGTAATTGAGGCTGCAATGATCTATGCAGGTGAATGCAGCTCAATGGGTATGCTGTGGATAAGCCTTTAGTAAATCACCCCAGTATATTAGACAAGGTTCAGGAAACTTAATGTAATGATTAAATAATACAGGGTGCTTCCCTGTATTAGCAGACACATTTATGTGACAAGACCGCAGGTTACGCACCTTCTTTGTGAAATAATAGTATGGAACTTCTATACCAAGAAGTGACTGGAAGGCTGCTGGCCTGGGGTAGCTTTCCTGAAGTAGCAAGCCATGTTCTTGGGTGCTGAAAAATGACATGACCAGCACATCTTCCTGTAAAGGTATAAATACACACTTAGGTGATTGCCCAATATCCAGTGACAGGAGGATGTGAACGTTTTACCTGCTTCACTATTGATAAAACATTTCACTACATTTATATCTTAAATCATTCTTCAGAGAAAAGAAATAGGAAATGAATGTTTATAGAATGAAAACTACAATGGGGAGGGGGCATTTATCAAGCAAATTAGCAACACAATTAGTCACAAATCAGGCTGTGCAACGTTAAGCGCCTGTTCACATTGACTGCGAATTTGAAAATGTGCAACTTCATATGAAATCACACAATTCCAAAGCCGCATGTCAGATGCGACTTCTGGTGCGACTTGGAAGACATCTGTGCAGCTTCATGCACAGATGTCTATACAAGGCGCACCTGAAATGGCTAAAAGTAGTGCAGGAACTACTTTTTCAAATCACTGCGGCACCACACCGATTTGAACAGAGTGAGTACCGGCAATAGGTTGCGACTTGTCATGCGATTTGACCTCGCAAATCACATAACAAGTCACTCCAATGTGAAGGGGGGGGGGCTAAAGAATGTACACATGAATGTGTACCTATTACTCAGCGCTCCTCTAGCAAGCAGCGTCCATGATGAAAGAAACACAGTTGAGTGAGGGTGAGTAAAGTCCACAGAACTCCCGCAGCTCCTTCAAGGACCAGGTATGGAACTCCATGCACAGACAACAAAAACACAGACAGTATGCTGGAGTTAGTCAAATTCTATATCAAACGATTTAATTAAAATAACACAATTACATCTGGAGTTCTGGAGAAACAGCATGCAGAAGCCCAATATAATTTCACAGACTTAGATAAGCATGCTTGAGAAAGGGGGTGGTGCCCCAGAAACACTCCTCGCCCTAGATAGCCACCATAGGTGTGATCTGACAGCTGCCTTCACCCCGCCCACCAGACATTACTGCTGGGCTCTGACAGTTGGCGTTCTCTCCACTTGAGGCCATGCATTCCGCCTCTTAAACTGCCAGTGTAGTGACTGGGTCCAGTGTTTACTAGTTTTCCATATGCTGCATGTCCTGCTGTCCTGCTCCTCCCCCTCCCCGTCTGCTTCTTATCAGAGCCTGTGAAGTTAAATTGGGTTTCTGCATACTGTTTGTCCAGAACTTCAGATGTAAGTGTGCTATTTTAATTAAATGGTTTGCTATAGTTTAACTAACTTCAGCAAATCAGGCTATATCTCCTTCAGCAATATTCCTGTGCCAGGTTTACAGACCTGTGCACTTGTATCCCTGGGCAGCCAATGGGACTATTTGCAAAGTTCACTCTATTCTAAACTGACGCATAATTAAGTGGTCAGGGGCAGGTTTCATTCAGCCGCAATGATATTTTAACGCTCAGATGATGAAAGCTGAATGCAAATTGGCAGCTACAGATCCCCTGTTATTCTCTCTAAGGCCCATGTCACATGTAAGCTTGCAACAAGATCACTAAACAATCAATTACCTTTTGCTATGGAGTTGCTCCCTTGCTAGATTAACTGGTGAGATGTTGCTCCATCTCTGCTGAATTGCTAACTAGGATTCAGCAGTGTTCTAGCCAGCAAAGGAGCAATACCATCAAGGCAAGTGAAAGCCTCTCATCGGTGATGCTGCTACTGGCAACAGCAGGACGACCAATGTAACATTTCCTAAGGGTCGCCACAAACAGACATAAAATGTTTGAACACACTGTACCTTTTCATGAGGGACCTCCACAAGCTGGTTGTGTTTTGGTGATGGGTGCAGGGAGTTTGGGATAGCTAACATTGCCTCACAAACCAGGAGTCGCGGCTCACTCTGGTCCCAGAAGTGATTGATTGGGATCCGATCGAAAAGCTTAGTGTTCTCTGGGAGATTCCTAATGGTAGAAAAACACTTATGTGAAACTAGAAACAACATTTAAAGCGGGTTTCCAGTTATTTTTGGATAGCGTGGGGAAGAGTTAGAACCTTTTTACTGCTGTCTTTGTCCCAGGCTGGGAGATTTTTTCTCATTTTCTGTCTTGGTGACAACGGTTAATTGTGGGATTTCCCCATATGTTCTCTTGTCATCAGGACAGGAAGAGAGAGTGAATCTCCTTTGTGAGACACTACTATAGAAACCTCACAGAGTCTACTATTACACACTTGCCATTTACATATGTCTAGTAAGCATAAAATACACACACACACACACACACACACACACACACACACATATATACACACACATACATTGGGTATAGAAAAGAATCACCCCCTTTAAAGTGATCACATTTGGTTGCTTTGCAGCCTGAAATAAAGACACACAGCTTTTGCAACTTATAACATCCAAGTGAAGATATAACACCAACATGTCAGATTTTTTTTCAAAAAAATTCAAAAACAGAATCATTGAGTTGGAAAAAGGATCACCCCCTCCTAAAAATGACTTGTAGACTCAATCAGGTGTAGCTAATCATCTTCTCAATGGCGCACAAAGCCATTTGACTTTTAACTGTGATCAGCTGTGGTCATTTTGATTAGCTCAGCATGAAAAAAGCTTTCCTGGAGCATTTCAGTCCCTGGTAGTACAACTGAAGCAAACATTCAACTATGGGTGGCAAGGTACTGTCAAAGGATCTCTGGGATAAAGTTGCGGATAGGCAAAGATTAAGTAAGTCAAGTCAGGAGATAGATAGAAAAAAATGTGAAAGGCTTTATCAATGCCTAGAAGCACAGTGAAGTCTATTATTAAGAAGTGGAGAGTATTTGGTACAACAACGTCGCTCCAAACTGGATGAAAGAGCCAGAGGGATACTGGGCAGAGAGGCTACTAAGAGGCCTACAGCAACTCTGAAGCAGTTGCAGGAATTTATGACAAAGAGTGGTCATTGTGTGACAACGATATCTCAAATACTCCATAAATGTGGCTTGTATGAGAGGGTTGTAAGAAAAAAGCCACTCCTCAAGAAAGGCCACATGCAGTCACGACTGAGCTTTGCCAAAAAAACAACTTGAAGATTCTGAGGCCACATGGAAAAAGGTGTTATGGTCAGATGAGTCTAAAATAAAATTATTGGCCTCAACACCAAACGACATGTCTGGTGGGAATCCCATACAGCTCACCATCCAAATAACAGCATTCCTAAAGGTAAAGCATGGAGGTGATGATATCTTGTTATGGGGGTGTTTCTCTGCAGCAGGGACTGGAGCACTTGTCAGGATAGAAGGAAAAATGGATGGGGCAAAATACTGTCAAATTCCTGAGGTAAATCTGCTGCCCTCTGCCAGAAAGTTGTCAATAGGAACAAGAGTTACTTTCCAACATGACAACAAAGACCTAAAGCACACAGGAAAAATTACCACACAATGGTTGAAGGAGAAAAAGGTGATTGTCCTTGCATGGCCTAGTCATAACCCAGACTTAACCTCCTTGACAGTATTCCCAAGTGTGGCTCGGGGTATGTTTTCACTGTAAATAGCGGTAACCCCAAGCCACACTTGGGATTGCTTAGCTGGATCCAAGGCAGCGTTACTCACCTTGTCCCCTGGATCCAGCGATGTCCCCCGCTGTGTCTGTGTCCTCCGCCCGATGCCTCTGTGTGCCAGGCTCCGTTTCCTACAAGCGGCGGGTCGCACGGGGGCGGAGCCTGACAGGAAATTCAAAAAGTGAAACACACAGCATACATACAGTACACTATAATCTGTAAGATTACATTACTGTATGAAATCATTTCACATCCCTTTTGTCCCTAGTGGTTTGTCCAGTGCCCTGCATGCACTTTTATATTATATATGCCATTCTTTCTGCCTGGAAACTTGAGAATGCCCATGGCATCCAAAAAGCGTCCCTTTACGTCAAAATCGGTTTTTGATCAGCTAGAAAACACCGATAGTAAATAAGAATCATTTGCAGAATTGAGTGATACTGATTTGTGGGGAAATTTATCATCAGACACTGAAAGTGATGACAGCGACAATTCTGCAACTGAGCAAATTTCATTGTTTTTAACTTGATTACATTATTGAATAAATGTAACTATTATTATATTATTATTTTTGATAATTATTTATAGTTATTCATTATATTATATAAATATTTTTTTTCATATATATTATAATTTATCATTTTGTTATTTCAAACTTTATCTTACCCAGGATGTCTACTAGACTCTTGTCTTAAGTGAGTTATTTCTAAGAATTACAGGCCTACAATATAAAACGCCAAATTTCTATATTCGAAAAAATGTACTGCTTTGTGACGCAAAAATCTGACACAATCATACCACCAGGGAGGTTATAACCCCCATTGAAAATGTGTGGAATGACTTGAAGACTGCAGTCCACTAACGGTCACCATCAAATTTAACTGAACTTGAGCGGTTCTGCAAAGAAGAGTGGGCAAATATTGCAAAGTCTAGATGTGCAAAGTTACTAGAGACAAATCCCAACAGACTAAAGGCTGTAATTGAAGGAGTTGTAAAGTCTCATTGTTTTTCACTTTAATGTATTCTATCGCCAATTTCAGTGACAGTAATCACATATTACAAATACATAAGAAGCATTCAGTCTACTGCGATATGGGGCAAAAAAATGATGCATTTATCCCAAGCACAGAGCAGTTCTTACGAGTCTGGATTGGATGGTGTTGGTGAATCTCCTTGGTCAGCTTGTCCATTCCAAAAGTCAAAGAAAGTCACAGTGTCCAGTTCAACATCATAGAAGTACATTTTGGAGTCCAAGTTGCCTTCAGCCTAAAAAAAGAACATATCCATAGCTGATTTAGTAAGGAAAAGTGGACTTTGATTATGATTGGAAAAATAAAAATAAAAAAAAATTCAAATGCTTTATGTGTGCTTATACATTTTTATGTAGAGATATACCTTTTTAAAGACTTAAACATTAAATCTATTTTAAATAATATTAATAACTATTCTATCCATGCCCGCTATATGTTTTGATGTACCTAGAATGTTTGTATCAGATAACATTTACTGGACTTTGAGGGTTCGTTTACACTTGCAATGGGGGTCAGAAAAACCCTGAGGCTCAGCCACATTTTTTCCGCCCCTCAACCGTTTCCCCTTTTGCTGCAGAGGCAGCGGCAGAGAGTGTATGCATGCCAGGACTGCAATGCTTTGCTTTGTGGCAAGAAATATACTGCCTGTCACGCTCGGCAAGCGGGGGTTAAAGCAGGTGGTGAGGAGGTGATACAACACCTCCTGGCCGCATGTCAAAAAACTCTCTGAAAAGCAATTTGAACGTGAATCGCTCTTTAGAGACAAAGCAGGTATAAACGAGCCCCGAGTCACAAACAGTACATAGCACATAGCTTATATTCAGTCATAAGCATTGAAAAGAATAATAAATTCCAATGTTTACACAATACATTTCCACAGATTAGTGGTGGTCAACTTGAAAATTATATGAGGGCCTCAAGCGTGGTCCCCAACATTTCCAGAGAACCACACAATGCAGCACATTTTCAAACCTCAAAGCCACAAACTTCTGGTCCTGCTGCATTTTATGTAGCATATCGCAATGCGCGCTGAAGAAGTTGGACTGTAATAACCCCCAGCATTGGTGTCAGTGAATGCAATAATGACCCCCAGCAGTGCTGTCCATGACCACAATAATAACCCCTAGCGCTGGTGTCAGTGGACACAATAATAACCCCCAGCATTAATGTAAGTGGATGCAAAAATAACCCCCAACATTGGTGTCAGTGGAGCCAATAATAACCCCTAGTATTGGTGTCAGTGGACTCAATAATAACCCCTAGCATTGGTGTCAGTGGACGCAATAATAACCCCCAGCATTAATGTCAGTAAATGCAATAAAAAACGCCAACATTTGTGTCAGTGGATGCAATAATAACCCCGCAACATTGGTGTCAGTGGAGCCAAAAATGACCCCTAGCATAAGTGTCAGTGGATGCAAAAAAAACCCCCTAACATTGGTGTCAGTGGACGCAATAATGAGCCCTAGTATTAGTGTCAGTGGATGCAGTGATAACCACCAACATTGGTGTCAATGGACGCAATAATGACCCCAAACATTGGTGTCAGTCAATGCAATAATGACCCCCAGCATTGGTGTCCATGATTGCAATAATAACCCCCGCATTAGTGTCAGTGGATGCAATAAAAATCCCCAACATTGGTGGCAGTGGACACAATAATGAGCCCTAGCATTAGTGTCAGTGGATGCAATGATAACCACCAACATTGGTGAAAGTGGACGCAATAATGACCTCAAACATTGGTGTCAGTCAATGCAATAATGACCCCAAGCATTGGTGTCCATAACTGTAGTAATAACCCCCAGCATTAGTGTCAGCAGATGCAATAATAACTCCCAACATAAGTGTCAGTGGACACAATAATAATCCTAACTGGTGTCTGCAATGTTAACCCCCAACATTTCTGTTAGCGGTGTATACTATTAACCACACACACCCACACACGTAGTCAGTGGCAGTGAAATATAAACCCTCTACACTGGTGGTCAGTGGCAGTGAAATAGAAACCCTCTACACTGGTGGTCAGTGGCAGTGAAATGTAACCCCCCCCCAGCACGGTTGGTCACTGGCAGTGAAAGTTAACAGTGTTCCAGCGCCTGACACTCCGATACCACTCAGCCATCTATATGGTATCCAATAGACCACAGGGATCACGCAGAGGGCCCGCAGGCAACGTCTTGGGCACCAGGGCCATAGATGGTTAAGATTCAACATAACTGTATAACAAAATGAAGCAATAAACCATTACTTTGGGATTTTGTGTAGATTTCATCCCCTTTCTTATCAGAGAAAAAAACAAAACAAAACAGGAATCTAGAGAAAAGGAAAATAAGAAAATGCCAACAGAGGAAGAGAAAAGAGGAGAGGGGGATAGTGGGAAATAAGGGGACTCCGACTCAAATAAGCGCCCCAAAAGGCCATGACATAATGATCTCAAGTCTGTAATCTTCCATTTACAACGCATTGTGGCATTATATGGTTAGGGCTATATATAAAAAGAAATTAACTATTGACATCAATCAGTGTCATCAAAGAAGCTTACAATTTAATGTCTCAAAAAAAAGTCACATAAGGGCACAATATTGGGCCAATTTGTCTGGAGGCCAGTTAAAGTGGTTGTAAACCTAAAATTTTAAGTTGTACCCATAGGTAAGCCTATAATAAGGCTTACCTATAGGTGCTGTAAATATCTCCTAAACGTGCGCCCTCCATGCAGTTTCTTCACTAGCGAGTGCCATGACTGGTGGCTCCCGCGTGACGTCACGTGACTCTGGCCAGTCACAGAGCCGGAGTCCGTGGCTCTGGAAGGAAGAGGGGCAGACATGGATGCAGCCTCCAGCTGGGACAGCGCGGGCTTCGTTTGCAGGTAAGTGTCACATAATGTGCTAGTATGTGATGCATACTAGCACACTATGCTTTTACTTTGCAGGGAACTAAATAGAAAGTAAACCCCATCAGGGTTTACTTCCTCTTTAAGCTACCAGTATATTTTTGGATTGAGGGCTTCTACTGGATAACCAGGAGGCAACATATGCAAACATATAAATTTGATACTAATAGTGTTCTTCATTAGAATCTAAGCCAGTGGCCCAATGCATAATGATTTAGCTTCCTCCTAGTTACATTCCTCTTAGTCATCCACAATAACCAATAACATTTAAATTAAAATGGGAAGGGTCCTATATACCATTCTATAGATTTTCCTATGTACCGCTATTGTCAACTATATTAAGAAAAAAAATGTTGTTATAAAAAGTGACTAGAAGGTCACCTGGACAACAAAGTGAAAAAGTAACCCCAGAACTTACAAAAGGCAGAATTCAAAAACCTATTCAAGTGCAGTTACTGCAGAAGATGAGAATTTCTCCCCTCTAGTGGTCATACATAGTGTTACATCAGGAATGCACAGTGTCTTGAAAAAGTATTCATACCCCTTTAAATTTTCCACATTTTGTCATGTTACAACCAAAAACGTAAATGTATTTTATTGGGAGATTATGTGATAGACCAACACAAAGTGGCAAAATGATAAAAAGGAAAAATGATAAATGGTTTTCAAAATGTTTTACAAATAAATATCTGAAAAGTTTTTCGTGCATTTGTATTCAGCCCCCTTTACCCTGATACCCCTAACTAAAATCTGGTGGAACCAATTGCCTTCAGAAGTCACCTAATCAGTAAATAGAGTCCACCTTTGTGTAATTTAATCTCAGTATAAATACCGCTGTTCTGTGAAGCCCTCAGAGGTTTGTTAGAGAACCTTAGTGAACAAACAGCATCATGAAGGTCAAGGAACACACTAGACAGGTTTAAAGCAGGGTTAGGTTATAAAAAAAAATATCCCAAGCTTTGAACATCTCACGGAGCACTGTTCAATCCATCATCCGAAAATGGAAAGAGTCTGGCACAACTGCAAACCTACCAAGACATGGCCATCAAAAAGTAAAGTTTTGCTATGTTATGAAGGAACATTGAGAAGTGTTAACTGTGCCTAAGCAGTAACCTGAAAAACATACCCAGCTATACAAGGTTCGAACCGTTAATGAGCATGCACCAAGTTGATCAATTAACTTAGGTACAACCAGCCTGCCGGATTCTCTCGCGATTATCGCTAGCAGCTGCTATAGCCACTTGCAATAATCACTATCTTCTCAGTGAGGTGGGGTTAGGGACGGAGGAGGATTTCATCTAAAACATAAATCAACACAAAGTCTGTGTTGCTGGGGGAATCAAGCAAATTTCTTCTCTGCAACCCTTGGTTGCAGGAAAGCAATTTGCTCCGTGTATGGCCACCCTTAGTTGTAATAACCCCCACCGCACCAAAAGATTAGGACAGCGGGGTTAGGGATGGAGGAGGGTTTCAAATAAAAGAGGAGAAATCAACACAAGGCATACATCCTACTGACTGTAAGAGACAGTCAATAAAATTAATCCAAATAAAAAAACAAAATAAAATAAAATAGCTGTTGTTGGATTGCTTTATTTCTTTGCTTTGTCTTCATCATCCTTAATTAGCTTTCTTATTCTCATGACCCCCGAAGCTTCTTGGACAGCGAATATATAAGAAGATTCTCTACCCAGCAGATAAGACAATCACACGGTACAGTATATCAGCTCCGTCCAACCAGATGATCATCCAATTTTTAACAGTGTGCTCATACAGAAAGCTTCCAGCTGCTGTATAACATAATGAGGGAGACATCTGGTGGCAATACAGCTGCATTAAAGACAAAATCAATTGGCCACATACACATCTGATCTTTTAATGCAACAAATGTTTCAATTAAAGAATTGTATCTTTCATAACTGCGCCAAACTGTTAATCCAATTAGTAAATGATCACCTTTCCTGAAAAAGAAATAATCAGACTGCTGGAAAATCGAATGATACGTGACCAATTAAATCTTTTCTTTGTTCTACTGTATGATTTTTTTTATTATTGAGAGATTAAGATGATCCAACCTATAAACAGTCAATTGTATACCATTATTTATGGCCAGAGTAACTGATTTTTGAGTTACAACATTCTGATCTCGTCAGCCACCCCAAGCATTGGCACAAGCGGCAATCCTACAGAAATTCTATGCAAAGGCAGACACATGGCTAAGACTATTAAAGTGGCATGCGCGGGAGTGACTTCACACAGCTCTGGCCAGTCACAGAGCTGGAGTCTGGAAGGAAAGGGGGCAGACATAGATGCGGCCTCCAGCGGGGACAGTGCAGGCTTTGTTTGCAGGTAAGTGCCACATAATGGGCTAGTATGGGATGCATACTAGCCCATTGTGTTTTTACTTTGCAGGGAACAAGAGAGGAAGTAAAACCCATCAGGGTTTACTTCCTCTTTAACCACATCAGTACCGGGCACAAAAACCCCCTTCCTGTCCAGGCCATTTTTCTGCTTTCAGCGCTATCACACTTTGAATGACAATTACTCAGTCATGCAACACGGTACCCATATGAAATTTGCGTCCTTTTTTTCACACAAATAGAGCTTTCTTTTGGTTGTATTTAATCACTAGGAGGGGGTTTATTTTTTGTGCTATAAATAAAAAAAGATTGAAAATTTTTTGAAAAAATGCCTTTCTCATTGTTTCGGTCATAAAATTTTGCAAATTAATAATTTTTCTTTGTAAATTTTGGCCAAAATTTATACTGCTACCTATCTTTGGTCCTTGTGAAAGTTATAGAGTCTACAAGCTATGGTGCCAATCATTGAAAATTGATCACATCTGATCACACCTGATATACTGACAGCCTATCTCATTTCTTGAGACCCTAACAAGCCAGGAAAGTACAAATACCCCCCAAATGACCCCTTTTTGGAAAGTAGACATTCCAAGGTGTTTAGTAAGAGGCATGGTGAATTTTTTGAAGCTGTAATTTTTTTCCCACAATTCTTTGCAAAATGAAGATTTTTTTTTTCTTTTTTTTTTCACAAAATTGTCATTGTAACAGGTTATTTCTCACACACAACATATGCATACCCAAAATTACACCCCAAAACAAATTCTTCTGCTCCTCCTGAGTATGGTGATATCACATGTCTGAGACTTTTTCACAGCCTGGCCACATGCAGAGGCTCAACATGCAGGGAGCGCCGTCAGGTATTCTAGGGACATAAATTACACATCTAATGTCATGAAGACCTATCACATTTTTGAAGGCCCTGGAGCACCAGGACAATGGAATTGCCCACAAAATGACCCCATTCTGGAAAGCAAACACCCCAAGGAATAAACATTGAGGCATAATGAGTCTTTTGAACGGTTCATTTTTGTTCCAGTAGTTTTTGGAAAATGTTGGAAAAAAATGAAAACGCATTTTTTTTTTACACAAAGTTGTCCATTTATAAGCTATTTTCAACACATAGCATGTACATAGCAAAAATGACACCCCAAAATACATTCTGCTATTCCTCCTGAGTATGGCCACACCACATGTGTGACACTTTTACACAGCCTGACCACATACTGAGGCCCAACATTGAACTAGCACCTTCAGGCGTTCATTTCTCAACACCCTATTACACTTTTGGAGGTCCTGGAGCACCAGGACAATGGAATTGCCCACAAAATGACCCCATTTTGGAAAGAAAACACCCCAACGTATAATCTATACATTTTCACAGTGTGTACACCACACCGGTATGAGTCCTCCTTATCGTCTTACATAAAACCCCACAGTAA
>BLSH010076090.1:1836066-1857974 GCA_018402905.1 Glandirana rugosa | reverse complement strand
GGTGACGGGTGGTGGTCAGTGATGGGTGACTGGCGGTGGTCAGTGACGGGTGACTGGCGGTGGTCAGTGACGGGTGACATGCCACGGTCACTGACGGGTGATGGGTGACAGGTGCTCTTTATGATGGCAGTCTGATGACAGGTACACTTTATGATGACAGGTACCCTTTATGGGGGCATATGTGGTGACTGTTGGGTGACTGGTGCATTGGGGGGGGCAGGGGGGGTCAGTGTCAGTGTGATTTTACATTGCAGATCAGTAACTCACTGATCCCAGCTCTTCTCTCCTCACACTGGACACTGTGTGAGGAGAGAAGAGCTGGTAACAGTGAGTTACCGCTCTGTTTACATTGGATGTGATCGGCTGTGAAGTAGATCACAGCCGATCACAAGGTATCAGCCGCCTGCCGGCGGCTGATACCAGTGTCGGTGACAGGCAGTGTTCCCCAGGAACACACCGACACACACGCGCAGCGCGCTCCCGATCGCGTACATGCGCCGTGCGAACGGCGGGCGTGCCATTTGTGATCAGCTGTGACTTCGTCACGGCCGATCACGTGGTGAACAGCCATAACCAATGGCTGTTCACCCCTGTCGGTGAAGCGGCGTGTCGGTCTGGACACGCCGACACCGACAGAGCCGGGATGCGCGCGCCCGATCGCGCGCAATCCCGGCTTAAAGGGAGGACATCATATGACGTCCACCCGCTGTGAGAGCAGGACCGCTCCGCCGTCATTTGACGGTGGGCGGTCCTGAGGCGGTTGATATGACCAAACATGGGATATAATTATTAAAAAGCTTGATGGGAGAACTGTCACAGACCGCCTGTAGTGTCCTACAACAACAAATCAAATTCAAACTTCTAACTATATACAGTATCCCAGAAAAGTGAGTACACCCCTCACATTTTTGTAAATATTTTATTATATCTTTTCATGTGACAACACTGAAGAGATGACACTTTGCTACAATGTAAAGTAGTGAGTGTACAACTTGTATAACAGTGTAAATTTGCTGTCCCCACAAAATAACTCAACACACAGCCATTAATGTCTAAACTGCTGGCAATAAAAGTGAGTACACCCCTAAGTGAAAATGTCCAAATTGGGCCCAAAGTGTCAATATTTTGTGTGGCCACCATTATTTTCCAGCACCACCTTAACCCTCTTGGGCATGGAGTTCACCAGAGCTTCACAGGTTGCCACTGGAGTCCTCTTCCACTCCTCCATAACGACAGGTCTGGAGACATGCTTGGCCAGTCCATCACCTTTACCCTCAGATTCTTTGGCAAGGCAGTGGTCGTCTTGGAGGTGTGTTTGGGGTCGTTATCATGTGGGAATATTGCCCTGCAGCCCAGTCTCTGAAGGGAGGAGATCATGCTCTGCTTCAGTATGTCACAGTACATGTTGGCATTCATGGTTCCCTCAATGAACTGTAGCTCCCCAGTGCCGGCAGCACTCATGCAGCCCCAAACCATGACACTCCCACCACCATGCTTGACTGTAGGCAAGACACACTTGTCTTTGTACTCCTCACCTGGTTGCCGCCACACACGCTTGACACCATCTGAACCAAATACATTTATCTTGGTCTCATCAGACCACAGGACATGGTATCTGTACCATGTAATCTATGTCTGCTTGTCTTCAGCAAACTGTTTGCGAGCTTTCTTGTGCATCATCTTTAGAAGAGGCTTCCTTCTGGGATGACAAACATGCAGAATAATTTGATGCAGTGTGCGGTGTATGGTCTGAGCACTGACAGACTGATCGCCCACCCCTTCAACCTCTGCAGCAATGCTAGCAACACTCATACGTCTATTTCCCAAAGACAACCTCTGGATATGACGCTGAGCACGTGCACTCAACTTCTTTGGTCGCCCATGGCGAGGCCTGTTTTGAGTGGAACCTGTCCTGTTAAACTGCTGTATGGTCTTGGCCACCGTGCTGCAGCTCAGTTTGAGGGTCTTGGCAATCTTCTTATAGCCTAGGCAATCTTTATTTGGAGCAACAATTCTTTTTTTCAGATCCTCAGAGAGTTATTTGCCATGAGGTGCCATGTTGAACTTCCAGTGACCAGTATGAGAGAGTGAGAGCGATAACACCAAATGTAACACACCTGCTCCTCATTCACACCTGAGACCTTGTAACATTAATGAGTCACATGACACAGGGGAGGGAAATGGCTAATTGGGCCCAATTTGAACATTTTCACTTAGGGGAGTACTCACTTTTGTTGCCAGCAGTTTAGCCAATAATGGCTGTGTGTTGAGTTATTTTGAGGGGTCAGCAAATTTACACTATTATACAAGCTGTACACTCACTACTTTACATTGTAGGAAAGTGTCATTTCTTCAATGTTGTCACATGAAAAGGTATAAAATATTTATAAAAATGTGAGGGGTGTACTCACTTTTGAGAGATGTTGTAGCTGCAAGCATCCTCCATGTGCACAGATCAAAACCTTTCTATAGCTGACACTAAGCTAAAAGAACCAACCTATCTGATGAGTGTCTAGATTAATAAAATGGCTGTTGCGTTTATGCTTCCTTATGCCCAATACACACTATAAGAAAATCGAATGAAGGATCGTCCAGTTTTCCTCATAGTTTTACAGCAGGTTGAAACAGAGGATGCTGGTACTAATTGTACAAAAATTCTGGTAAGACAAACACTTTTTGGTTATTGTTTATTGTTTCTGATCATGCGCAGTCTTTCGTATCCGATTTTTCTCATACGAAACCTTACAATATCAGTACACATTAAGCGAACATCATTTGCGTACAAGAAAAATTTTGGAGTTTGTCCCTTCGGAAATTTTTGTTTGGAAAGTCTGAATCAGATGTCAAAAGTTGTGTACACGGATTACGAAAATCAAGCTATTCTCCTTCGTACAGAATTTTCTTATGATTTTCTCATAGTGTGTACCCCACTTTAGTCGCCTCTTCTTCCCCAGCCTGCTGACTGGACAATAAAGGAGAGACGGCATATTGATAAGGTCATCTTTGGGCTCTTTCCTCCTGAAAGCATGTTCACCTTCTTACATCTACAACACAGTAATGTAATTATATCATTGATTGGCTCACACTGCTGGCCCTCATTCTATGGATATAAGTTCTCCTTTCTTGACGGAGATAATACAGACTCGTTATAGAGCAGTTAAAAATAAAAATGTAATGAATTTTCAGGAATACATAATTTTATTAAAGGATGTATTTTCTGTTTCTGTTCCATTAACAGAAACTAAAGGTTTCTTTCAGACATGCAGATACTACAAATACTACAGATACTACAGATCCTAATGAAACATTGAGTGCTCCACTCATTCCTATATTCAATGCTGTACAGAACATGGTCTCATATCTAGTTCACTAGCTCAGACCTATTTCTCAACTCATTGGCTTTCTACCTTCTTATCGTGTTTTATAAAGAAAAAAAAAAGAAAAGTAATTTTGACTTACCTGTACACTTCTACTACTGGAGCACAGTACAAGACACAGGTTTTATATTCATAAACCCGAAGTTAAGGCTGGTACCTTCAGGTAAATGTAAACTCGCAAAGCTTTTGAGAACTTGCCCCTTGGGCATCACCCTATAACCCTACACCACTCAGTGAGTCCTCAGTTTTATAACAAGCAATGCAGAGTAACACAGGAACAGAGAGGAGGGTGGTCTGTATCTTATACTGTACTCCAAAACATCAATTCCTATCTTAATCATACAGTGCTGAACACAGACTTGATATTCATAGACTCTGGGATGTCCCCAAGCAATGAACAAGAAGGGTTGGCAACAAGAAGCCAAAAATAACTGTGCCAATGGGCCCAACAATAAAAAGTGTCAACAGACCCAACTCGGTGTGCTGCTGCAAGCACCTTGCAGCCGACAGTTGCATCCACGGGAGACTGGACTGGCAATAAAGCTTAATGTCAAAATGCTTAGGAAACTCCTACTGATCTAATAGAGTGAGAGCGTGTATTAGTGCAGGAGGTGATTTAGCCTTTGGGGTGTAAGTTCTTGTCTTAGCCACCTAGAGATGGTGGATCTTGACGCAGGAGGTCCCTGGCAAGGTCCTGAGGGTAGGACAAAAAAGGCAGTCTGTCCTCTTTATAGAAGCTACAGCTTTGAAGTATTCTCCAATGATTCTGACCACATCCAAGCAGTGAAGAGCAATTTCCTTTGAGTGCTTTCGAGTTAGGCACAATAAAGTAAGGACTATGGGGTTGATCTGGTGTAGCTGTGCATGGTAGCCAATCAGCTTCCAGGTTTTATTGTTAAAGCCTAATTGAACAACGTGAAGTTAGAAGTTGATTGGCTACCATGCACAGCTGCACCAGATTTTGCGTTCTCCAGCTTTAATAAATCAACCCCTATGTCTTTATTGAGGTGGAAGGCCGTCACCACTTTAGAAATAAAGGAGCATCTTGGGAGCAAGTCTACTTTGCCCTTGTGAAAAATGAGGAATGGCTCCTTGCAATAGCGAGCCACTAACTCAAAGACGTGTCTGCCAGACGGAATAGCCACCAAGAAGGCTACCTTGCAGGAAAAATTATCCAAAGGTAGTTCCCTGATGGGTTCAAAAGGGAGGTCACTGCAAGGTAGACAGAATCAACTTGAGATCCCAAAGAAGCACACAAGAGATTTGATTCAAGAAACACCTTCAATATAGGTCTTTATAAGTGAAAACAAAGCCAGAGGTTTCTGGAAAAGAATGTACAAGCAGAAATCTGCCCCTTAAGAGTATTTAAAATCAAGCTCTGGTCAAGATTGGATTGTAAGAAGGTCAGAATGCATGGCATAGAGTAATCTTTGTGACTGAAGTGCCCGTGTTCACACCAGGCAAAGAAAGATTTCCTGGTATGATAGTAGACCTTTCTGGAAGTGGCTAACAGAGACCCACTTGCCCCTCAAGACTTGGGAGGAACTTGGCTTTCTCTGGTGACCATTCCTCTGAAGTCTAAGAGATTGGAACAACGCCAACGACTTGTTAGTGTTACAAGTCTCAGGTGCAAATGGGGAGCAGGTGTGTTAAATTTGGTGTTATCACTCTCACTCTCTCATACTGGTCACTGCAAGTTCAACATAGCATCTCATGGCAAAGAACTCTTGGAGGCTCTGAAAACAAGAATTGTTGCTCTACATAAAGATGGCCTAGGCTATAAGAAGATTGCCAAGACCCTGAAACTGAGCATGGAGGCCAAGACCATATAGCGGTTTAAGAGGAAAGGTTCCACTCAGAACAGGCCTCGCCATGGTGGACCAAAGAAGTTGAGTGCATGTGCTCAGGGTCATAGCCAGAGGTTGTCTTTATGAAATAGACGTATGAGTACTGCCAGCATTGCTGCAGAGGTTGAAGGGTGGGGGGTCAGCCTGTCAGTGCTCAGACCATTCGCCGCACACTGCATCAAATTGGTTTTCATGGCTGTCGTTCCAGAATGAAGCCTCTTCTAAAGATGATGCACAAGAAAACCTGCAAACAGTTTGCTGAAGACAAGCAGACTAAGGACATGGATTACTGGAACCATGTCCTGTGGTCTGATGAGACCAAGATGAACTTATTTGGTTCAGATGGTGTCAAGCGTGTGTGGAGCCAACCAGGTGAGGAGTACAAAGACAAGTGTGTCTTGCCTACAGTCAAGCATGGTGGTGGATAAGTCATGGTCTGGGGCTGCATGAATGCTGCCGTCACTGGAGAGCTACAGTTCATTGAGGGAAAAATAAATGCCAACATGTACTACAACATACTGAATCGGAGCATGATCCCCTCCCTTCAGAGACTGGGCTGCAGGGCAGTATTCCAACATGATAACGACTACAAACACCTCCAAGATGACCACAGCCTTGCTAAAGAAGCTGACGGTAAAGGTGATGGACTGGCCAAGCAGGTCTCCAGACCTAAATCCAGCATCTGTGGGGCATCCTCAAATGGAAGGTGGAGGAGCGTAAAGTCTCTAACATCCACCAGCTCCGTGATGTCGTCATGGAGGAGTGGAAGAGGACTC
The DNA here is from genome assembly GCA_018402905.1 of Glandirana rugosa. NCBI lineage: Eukaryota > Metazoa > Chordata > Amphibia > Anura > Ranidae > Glandirana > Glandirana rugosa. The sequence goes on along the minus strand of BLSH010076090.1, from coordinate 1,851,974 downwards.
CAGTGGCAACCTGTGAAGCTCTGGTGAACTCCATGCCCAAAAGAGTTAAGGCAGTGCTGGAAAATAATGGTGGCCACACAAAATATTGACACTTTGGGCCCAATTTGGACATTTTCACTTAGGGGTGTAATCACTTTTGTTGCCAGTGGTTTAGACAGCAAATTTACACTGTTATACAAGCTGTACACTCAATAATTTACATTGTAGCAAAGTGCAATTTCTTCAGTGTTGTCACATGAAAAGATATAATAAAATATTTACAAAAATGTGAGGGGTGTACTCACTTTTGTGAGATACTGTACTTGTAGGTATTTTAGGACCGATTTTGGTATGGAGAACAGGTTTGAATAGAATTATTTGAACCTGTCTTCCAGAGATGCTGGAATAAGTGCTCTCTGGGACAAGTGATGGTTCAAGACATCCTGCAAACCTGACTGTCCTTGAGCAGATTTTGTTTGGTTTGAGAGAATAAGCTTGGCAAAGAGGAAGAGTTTAGAAATCTATTTTGCACCTTTTTGAAGCCATTAATTGAACTCATAGCTCTGGGATGTCTGTGACCCAGAGAAAGGCATACTTAAACAAACACCCCCCCCAACTCTCAGGAGCGAGGGCAGCTCTTCATTTGGAAGAGGGCCCTGGGGTAGACTTGGTGGATTTCTCTATTCTGTGTCTTTTGCTGAGTGAAAGGGCTGAATTTTGGCATAGCAGTTGAAGCCTAGGTAGAGTGGCAAGGTGCTCTGCATTTGAGTAGGTGGAAGAACCCCAGAAGAAGGGGATTTTGTAACCTTCCACTGTGGAAAATAGTCCTTACCTCCTGTGAAATCTTTGATAAATTTGCCAAGTGCCTCACCAAAGAGATGTCCTTCTTCAAAAGGCATACATGCTTTAGCTGACCAGGCTTTGAGGCAAAAGATTCTGTGTACAGTGAGGGAAAAAAGTATTTGTTCCTCTGCTGATTTGTATATTTGCCCACTGACAAAGAAATAGTCAGCCTAATTTTAATGGTAGGTTTATTTTAACAGTGAGAGACAGAATAACAAAAAAATCCAGAAAAACGCATTTCAAAAGTTATGAAAATTGATTTGCATTTTAATGAGTGAAATAAGTATTTGACCCCTTTTCAAAACAAGACTTTGTGGCAAAACCCTTGTTGGGAATCACAGAGGTCAGACGTTTCTTGTAGTTGCACACATCTCGGGAGGGATTTTGTCCCACTCCTCTTTGTAGAACCCATCCAAGTCATTAAGATTTCAAGGCTGAAGTTTGGTAACTCAAACCTTCAGCTCCCTCCACATATTTTCTATGGGATTAAGGTCTGTAGACTGGCTAGGCCACTCCAGGACTTTAATGTTCTTTTTCTTGAGACACTCCTTTTAAGCCTTGGCCATGTGGTTTGGTTCATTGTCATGCTGGAATAGCCATCCACGACCCATTTTCAATGCCCTGGCTGAGGGAAGGAGGTTCTCACCCAAGATTTGATGGTACATTGTCCTTTTGATGCGGTGAAGTTGTCCTGTCCCCTTAGCAGAAAAACACCCCCAAAGCATAATGTTTCCACCTCCATCTTTAACGGTGGGGATGGTGTTCTTGGGTTCAGAGGCAGCATTCCTCCTCCTCCAAACACGGCGAGTTGAGTTAATGCCAAAGAGCTCGATTTTGGTCTCATCTGACCACAACACTTTCACCCAGTTCTCCTCTGAATCATTCAGTACATTATCAAACTTCAGATGGGCCTGTGCATGTGCTTTCTTGAGCAGGGGGATCTTGCGGGCCCTGCAGGATTTCAGTCCTTAACGGAGTAGTGTGTTACCAATTGTTTTCTTGGTGACTATGGTCCCAGCTACCTTGAGATCATTGAATATATTCTCCTGTGTAGTTCTGGGCTGATTCCTCACCATTCTCATGATCACTAAAACTCCACAAGGTGAGATCTTGCATGAAGCCTCAGACCAAGGGAGATTTGACAGTTATTTTGTGTTTCTTCCATTTGCGAATAATCGCACCATTTATTGTCACCCTCTCCATAAGCTGCTTGGCGATGATCTTGTAGCCCATTCCAGCCTTGTGTAGGTCTATAAGCTTGTCCCTGACATCCTTGGACAGCTCTTTGATCTTGGCCATGGTGAAGAGATTGTTATCTGATTGATTGCTTCTGTGGACAGGTGTGTTTTATACAGGTAACAAGCCGAGATTAGGAGCACTTCCTTTAAGAGAGTGCTCCTAATCTCAACTCGTTACCTGTATAAAAGGCACCCGGGAGCCAGAAATCTTGCTGATTGATAGGGGATCAAATACTTATTTCACTCATTAAAATGCAAATTAGGAAAGCAGATCCCGATACTTGAATGGAAAAAAGCAATTAAGTTAACACACAATATGACAATATCAGCGAAGTTTCAAGAAAGGAATTATAAAATCCTGACAAGATGGTATAGAGGTCCAGTAGACCTACATAAGATCAATGAAGAGAACCAAATAACATGCTGGAGGTGTTTGGCCGACACCGGAAATATGTCGCATATATGGTATCAGTGTCCCATGGTACAACCTTTTTGGATGAAAATATTTGATATATATAGGAAAATTAAAAATTCAAATACAAAAGCAAATATAGAGATAGCAGTGCTATCAATTATGCCTGGATCAATGAAAAGTATTAAGAAAGATATACTGCGGCATATGCTGGTGGCGGCCAGAACTATAATAGCCAGAAACTGGCGGAAAAGAGTAGAACCATCTATAGGGGAATGGGTGGGTGAAATGTCGGGATGCATCTAATGGAGGAAACGTGGGAGATTGAAATGGGAAATAAGAAACAGATAGAGGTGACATGGAGGAAGTGGGAACAGTTTAAAAACTCAGCAAGGCTCGCGGAATATTTATAGTTATGGTAGGTACAGTTTTGGTAGTGGAGAGGGGGGAAAGAGGTAGATTTCTTCCCTTCTCCTGCTCTCTCCCATCCCCCCCCTTTCTTTTTTTTTTTTCTCGGTTTAGTATGCTAGTCATGTATGGGGATGAATGTATGAATGCTTGAAATGGGGCATGTATTGGAGGATGGGGATGAAATCAGCTGTAGGTTTGCCCATTCAGGGACAATCAGGAATAAATAAATAAGGGGGAATTATACATTAGGTATGGAGTCAAATGAGATACGATATGATTAATTCCCTGTCTGTTGGTAGATATGCCTATCCTTCTTTTATGTATGTGGAAAAAGTTTTTGAAAATGAAATAAAGAAAGATTTAAAACAAAATGCAAATCAATTTATAACTTTTTTGAAATGCGTTTTTCTGGATATTTTTGTTGTTATTCTGTCTCTCACTATTAAAATAAACCGACCATTAAAATTATAGACTGACCATTTTAGTGGGCAAACATACTAAATCAGCAGGGGATCAAATACTTTTTTCCTCACTGTATTTGAACAGATATCAGAGACATTATGGAGATTCGTGTCAGGACTTTTCTAGGGCAACTACACAAAAGAGCAATGCAGAAGGTTTCTGCTGTAATTGCTTAGCCAATATACAGTCCTGGATACAGGATTGTGTTGATTTTCCATTGCCCTAGTCCAATTAGCTGTGATTTGACAAATAGAAATTGCAGCAATAGCTTGTTGTAGAGCAAGGCCTGACAAACTAAAATTAGCCTTTAAAAGTCTCAAAATTTCTGTTAGCAGAATATTTTGAATGAAAGAACATCATCTACAGGTACAGTAAGGTGTTTGTTTAAGACTGAAATATCAGCGTCTATTACCGGAACAGACCACTTTTTTGTGAACTCTTTTTTTACACTGGATAGAGCTGGGCAATGGATTCTCGAAGGGGGCATCATTTCTGGATTGACCCAATATTTATAAAATACTCATTCTATATGTTCATGAATGGGAAATGTCTTTTTAGATTTAGCAGGTCATTTAGTATCCAAAGGGGCATGGGAATATGAGGAGAACCAATACAGACACTTTTGCGCACAGCGGGCATATGAACATTGGCAAGTAAACTGCATGAAGTCAAAATATCCTTCTAAAAGGGCTCCAGGCAAAAGTGATGGTAAAGTGTGTGAGCTGTGGTGTAATACAACGCCTGGTCATCCACCTAAGACTAAGGTCTGAGTGGTTGAATTCAAACACCAAGTTTGAAAAATTTACACTGTGTGAGTGGTGGGTATACTCCTGGAGAGGTTTTCAGGGTCTGGGTTCCATATGGATGAATTATAGCCCTGGACCTCTATTGCACACTGAGGCTAACTTCACAAATTGCACTAAGTGTCGAGGTGAGTGCCTTTGGAAGATCAAGTGAATGAAGCAACATTACAGTCCATCCCTACTCCATGGGGTCCCGGTGCAGCTCCCAAGGTTTTACCAAGGTTGTATTAAGAAACAATGAGGATTGATTAAAGAATCTTAAATTACAAAAATAAATTAGTTAGTGTAAGAGTGATTTTTCTGTAGGGGGAAGGGGTCCATCACATTAGGAGACTAGCAAAAAACGGAGGGCTCACAGAGTGGAGTGGGGCTACGTGGAGGACACCCAAGGGGGCATGTTCTTAAAGGCTTTGTCCAGTCACCTGAAAGTACCACCCTAGAACCCATGGTCTATGAATAGACCTGTGTCCTGTACTGTATGATTAAGATAAACCCTTTGTCACGACACCTGAGGTCAGATGACAGATGTGCACCGCTGGGGTGCGAATCGCACCATTAAGGTTGTGGACCTATAGCTGACTGCGGCTAATGAGTTCCGGCTGGTACGGGAAGAGGGGCCCGTGGAACATGAACACTGGAACACAGGGAGCTAGTGCATTGGTTTCCCTTACGCTCGGCTGGCTACAGGTGGAAGAGAGGAAACAGCAGCGCAGGAACAACAAAGCATAGTCAGCGGCCTAGCACAGGGTCAGAGCCACTAGCAGACAGGAGAAACAGAGAACAAGCCGAAGATCAGGGTATTAGGCAGGCAGGGATAAACAAAGAACAAGCCGAAGATCGGGATATCAGGGAGGCAGGGATAGTCAGAACAAGCCAAAGATCGGTAACCGGCAGGAGTAAGTGTCATGTAAGCGCTGTAATATGTACTTATTTGTCTATTGTGGTCTTACAGCAGCAACATGCGTTTGTTAGTGTGTTTCCCCCCAAATATATATTTCTTTTTTTCATTTCTGGTAACTGGAAATAGACACAAAGCATACAACAGGAACAACCACACACAAAGCTAAATATACACAACTTTGATCGGCAAGGAGGCTTTGCAGCACATGGTCTAATATAGTGTTTGCTTAATTGGAGGCTAGGGTGGAGTTCACTGAGAGATTACTTAGCCCACAGGTGGTGATGCGAATGGCCTCTAAGCTGACACAACCAAGAGGTAAGCAAACAGACAGGATATGAAGGACTATGGGTTCATGACACCCTCCTTAACAATTGTTTGGCGATTTCAATATTGCAAAACTCTTCAGCTCCATTTATGGACAGAATGAGGCCCAGCATCATGCAAACACTTCCTCACTACACTGGGTGTCATGGTTACACCTCCTGTAATGCTCTGGTCAAAAAGATTTAATGCCAATTATCCTTTGTTTAATATGGACATTTCTTGTTCTTTTTAACCCTAACCCATCTAGAGAATCCAACACACACATTTCTATAAAAATGGCTGTATGTAAAAGTGGGTGCTGACGCAACCTCCAACTGGAACCGTGAACAAATCAGAGCGAGATATGTCACAAGCACACCATGGGTCTCCAAAAATGGGTCCAAATATTTATTCAGCAATCACATTGTTACAGAAAAGAGCAACGTTTTGGAGCCACGCAGGACCCCTTCATCAGACACACGGCACATGCAACAATGTGATCACTGAATAAAGCTTTGGACCCAGTGGAAAATATGAGTTAGAAGGCACATGGGGAGGGAAATAGAATATGAATTTGTTTTTTGTAGAAAACTGGAATTGGGCTTTAACCAGGACAAGTTTCTGGAAATGTGAAACCACAATTACTATATATTTTCCAAATTGAATGCTCAACTCAGGGTTGTAGAAAAAATAACTCTTGCAGTGGATCCCATTCACATTGCAAGAGTTAAATGCTTGCTTTGTCTAAGGGATTATGAATATGGTGAATTACTTACCCAATTCCTTGCTCCCCCTTCAGCCAGAGCTCTCCTTTGCCATCTGACACTCTCAGGATGCTGGTAGGCCCTCAAAGTCCTCACACACAATGGCAAGACAACTGGTCCTGCCATTTTATGTGATGACATCAGAAAGCTGAAACCAGTTGAGCAGCAAAGAGGAGTGGCTTTGGGGGACCAGCTATATCAAGGAGAGGAAGCCAGTGGAAGGGAGAAATAATGTAAGTATTTCACCTTATTCCTAATACCCCCAGACAAAACAAGCATTTAACCATTGCAGTGCGGAATGGAACCCACTGCAAGGCTTAATTTTTCTCTAGCCAAGAGTTCAGCTTTAACATAAAAATAAACACAAACATAACATAACAAAACAGTATGTGCAAAAAAATGTGCACCTTCTGTTCACCAGTCTGTAAGTAAACCTGCAAGTACACGTGCACCCCCTTTGTATTAAAACTGTAATTGAGAAACATTATAGCTGACATAGACCAGGCATTCATAATTATAAATCAAATTGCTAAAACATACTTGTATACAGAGAGCGTATGATACACAAATGTTCGCTTGAATTATGTTTTACAGAAGTATGTTTCTTTAAATGCTGGAGACCCCCCTGCTATAAGCTGCAGAGATTTATTAAAGGGATCGAAATCTCAGGCCGAGTGGCAAGCTTTAAAGCCTGCACATCTGTTGTTTGCATGTTATAAGGGTCATGATTATGCCAACAAGAGGATTATTGCAATTGTGTAAATGACATGCCACGTGTATAGAAATTAGGAAAATGAGCGAATGTCAATAAAACCAGCATTGGGAGTGGATATTGCAGATTTTAAAATACTGGAGCTAATTTAAAAGTAATTATGGTATACTTTCCTTAATTATTCTGAGTTATGCTACTCAAGGACAATGCAATGCAAAAAGCACAGCCTGTATATTTATTGAGCACATGAGCTCCTACATATTGTATATAAGAATCAGAAACCAGGCTTTTTAAATATTACCGTGTGTTGGAATAGGTATGTGGCTTTGAGTACAGGCATTTTGCTGCAGGTTTTTCAGCAGCACTTGCTGAACTGAATGTCAGTGACAACATTTTCAGCGTAGACATACTGTGGCATATACTGTATTTGTTTTGGTGCAAAATGTTTTACTATAATAAGTTTTTTGGTTCTTGTTTTAGAACTTATTGTGATAACGTAAAAAATGTCCCAACCCGCCTTATGCAAGATATACACTCACTCGCCACTTTATTGGGTACACCTTGCTAGTACCGGGTTGGACCCTCTTTTGCCTTCAGAACTGCCTTCATTCTTCATGGGCTACATTCAACAAGGTGTTGGAAACGTTCCTCAGAGATTTTGGTCCATATTGACATGATGGCATCACACGGTTGCTGCAGATTTGTCAGCTGCACATCCATGATGCCAATCTCCCGTTCGCCCACATTCTAAAGGTGCTCTATTGGATTGAGATCTGGTGACCATGGAGGCCATTGGAGTACAGTGACCTCATTGTCATGTTCAAGAAACCAGTGGTGAGATGATTGGAGCTTTGTGACACGGTGCATTATCCTGCTGGAAGGAGCCATCAGAAGATGGGTACACTGTAGTCATAAAGGGATGAACATGGTCAGCAACAAAACTCAGGTAGGCCGTGGTGGTTAAACAATGCGCAGTTGGTAGTAAGGGACCCAACGTTTGCTAAGAAAATATCCCCCACACCATTACACCACCAGCCAGAACCGTTGTTTTAAGCAGGATGGATCCACGCTTTCATGTTGTTTACTCCAAATTCTGACCCTACCATCTGAATGTTGAAGCTGAAATCGAGACTCATCAGACCAGGCAGCATTTTTCCAATCTTCTATTGTCCAATTTTGGTGAGCCTATGTGAATTGTAACCTGTTTCCTGTTCTTAGCTTACAGGAGTGGCACCTGGTGTGGTCTTCTGTTGCTGTAGCCCATCTGTTTCAAGACCAGCCTGTCTGACATCAACAACCATGCCACGTTCAACATCACGTAAATCCCCTTTCTTCCCCATTCTGATGCTCGAGTTTGAACGTCAGCAAATCGTCTTCACCACGCCTAAATGCACTGAGCTGCTGCCATCTGATTGGCTGATTAGCAATTTGTGTTACCAATCAATTGTGTCCCTAAAAAAGTGGCCAGTGAGTGTAAGTTTACCACTGTTCCCCTGCCATCTAAATCCCAACCGCCGTTCTGTAGATATCCCAGTATGTCCCGGTATAGAGAAGTACATGACATACCGCCTTCTCTCCATAGCCTGCTACACACTGCTAGATTTTTTTAATTCATAATAGCGGACTGAACAAAATAAAGTTGACAGATAGCCATACTGACAAGTGATGTTGGTGAGGCGATCTCCCCCGCTGTGCCTTTGTATTTTGACAGGTGGACTCCCCCATGCCAGAATACACTGATCAGCACTCACAGCCAATGGTTTTCCAAATGTCTCCCCAACAAAAGGCAGTCGTTAGAGAGGGCATGCTTTTGCCTGCACAACTGTCAACAATTGACGTCACTTCCGAGTCAGCCTCTCAGCATCCCGGCCAGCATGGCCAGGAAAGAATGCACAATGGCATTGCATTACATTTAGTGGAGTACAGGGGAGACATCCAGGGTCTTTTAGGCCCTGGATGTCTCATTGAAGAGAACCTGTCACCAAAAAAAAAAGTTAAGTAAAAAACAAATATGGTATTGGCACTACCACCATTTTCTTCTCTATGGTGTCTGCTCTCAGAAAATATATAATGTTTTGGGGGTTTTTTGTAATCTTCAGGGTTGAATGATTTCTTAACCGGTTCCTGACCGGTTTGCGTACATTTACTGCTGCAGAGTGGCGCCGTAGTGCGAATCACCGTCCATAAACGGCGGCTCGCGTGTGCGCAGCTAGGAGGTGCCGCGCTCTCTTGCCTGCCGCACTCTGCAGGAGTGTGCCTATGGCTTGGGCGCACCCGATGTCTGCCGGCATGCCGCGATGATCTGGCAGAGAGAAAGAACAAGGAACCGCCGATGTAAACACGGCGGTTCCCCGCTCTGTCAGTGGGCATTTAAAAGATCTACTAATCCCTGTCACTGGGATCAGTTAGATGTATTATGCCCATGGCAGCCCAGCCCAGAACACGCCTAGGGAACACAGTTAACACCTAGATCACCCCTTGCAGGTTAACCCCTTCACTGCCAATGACATTTATACAGTAATCAGTGGATTTTTAAATTTCTGATCGCTGTATAAATGTCATTGGTCCCAGAAAAGTGTCAAAAATGTCCGACATGTCCGCCCCAATATCAAAGTCCCCATAAAAATCGCAGATCGCCGCCATTACCAGTAAAAGAAAAAAAAATTGTAAAAAACGCCAGAAATGAATTATCATGGTTTGTAAATGCGGCAACTTTTGCGCAAACCAATCAATAACCGCTGATTGCAATTTTTTTTACCAAAAATATGAGTAAGAATATAAATCAGCCAAAACTGATGAATACATTTGTTTTTTTATATATTTTTTTGGATTTGTATTTTAGCAAAAAGCAAGAAATATTGTTTTATTTTGCAAAATTGTCCCTTTTTGTTGTTTATAGCAGTGATCAGAAATGATGCAGAGGTCAAATAGCACCAAAAGAAAGCTCTATTTGTGGGAAAAAAAGAATGCAAATTTTGTTTGGGTACAACGTCGCACGACCGTGCAATTGTCAGTTAAAGCAACGCAGTGCCGAATCTCAAAAAGTGCTCTGGTCCTAACATGGGAAATCCTTCCGGGGGTGAAGTGGTTAAGCATGTGTGCAAAAACCAAAACCGGCTCTGACAGCGAAACGGTTAAAGCACATGGAGTTGGGGGGGGGGTTAAGACTTTACAAAAAATTGTATTGCTTTAATTCACCTCTTTAATTCAAAACTTTTAAACCACCTTTCCAATACTTTCTATGGAGAGCAGTGACTTGATAGTCTGCCAGCCATCTAATGCATGCAACAACAACAGGTGTTTGTAAGCTAGTAGAAACAGATAGAAACTGGACTTCAAAGTGTCTGTTGTGATCTTTGAAGATGAATTATTCACTGTATATGCAGCCAGAGAGGTCAGGGATGGCTTGTTTTGCTGCTTGTTAAAGCTGAACTCCAGCTTTTCCTTCAGTGTTGCACAGTTGTACAGATTCCTCTGCTGTACTGAAATAGCTTACTCTGATTTCACTGCAAACTGTGAGCTTCTTTCATTGTGCATTAGAAGCAGAAGCAAGTCAAACAGAATCCGATCATTTCCTGGCTGGATGACTTCCAGCGCCCTCCAGCTGTTTTCTCCCCAGCCTTACTGTCTGTATGTTTGTTAAAAAAATTTAAATGTTTCTGTTAATAATTTTATGTTGATTAGGGGGGAAAGAAGTAAGCAGGGCATGCAAATATGAGCAGAATAAACTTCAGCCTCAAGAATATGTGAAAAAAGCTTTTTTGGCTATACTTATCCTATGGATCACAAGAGTGCAGTTACCCGCTGACGGCTGACGTCACTCAGCCGGTCCAGATAGGGGAAAGATCCTGACTTTACAGTCAGAATCCACCCACAACCTTGGACTGGCAGCTGGCTTAGCTTGAAGGGCAGAGCAGAGAGCTGGCTACTGACAGCCACGGCTTTCTGCTCAGAGCAGAGGGGAGAATCGAGCAATCAGCTGTGTGTGATTGCTCAGTTCTCACTGCAGAGACGGCAGGGGACAGATGCAGCATCGGATCAATGCTGCATCCACCTACGTGAGTATAAGGTTTGTTTTTTTATAAAACCATACTTCTCTTTTAACCACTTGCTTACTGGGCATTTAAACCCCCCTCCTGCCCAGACCAATTTTAGGCTTTCAGCACTGTTGCATTTGGAATGACAATTGCGCGGTCGTGCGACGTTGTACCCAAACAAAATTTTTATAATTTTTTCCCCACAAATAGGGCTTTCTTTTGGTGGTATTTGATCACCTCTGCGGTTCTTATTTGTTGCACTATAAACAAAGACGATTTTTGAAAAAAGAACAATATTTTTTACTTTTTGCTATAATAAATATCCAAAAAAAAATTATTGTTTGGGTTTGGCCGAGATATATTCTTCTACATATTTTTGGTAAAAAAAAATTGCAATCAGCGTTTACTGATTGGTTTGCGCAAAGGTTATTGCGTCTACAAACTATGGGAATTGATTGATGGCATTTTTATTATTTTTTTTTTTTACTAATAATGGTGGTGATCTGCGATTTTTATCGGGACTGCGATATTGGGGCAGACATGTCGGACATTTTTGACACGTTTTTGGGACCAATCACATTTATACAGCGATCAGAAATTTAAATGTCCACTGATTACTGTATAAATGTCATTGGCAGTGAAGGGGTTAACCTGCAGGGGGCAGTGAAGGGGTTAACTGTGTTCCCTGTATGTGTTCTAACTGTGTAGGGGCGGGGCTGGCAAAGACATAACAGATCTAACTGATCCCAGTGACAGGGATCAGTAGATCTGCTATGTTCCCCTTCACAGAACGGAGAACTGCTGTGTTTACATCAGAGGTTCCCCGTTCTGCAGCTCTGACAGGCGATCGCGGGTCATGAGCGAACATCGAGTCCACCCGAACCGCCTGCATGCCCACGCAGCGTGCGGCGGCCGCATGGGTGTGCCACCGCCTGTGAGTGCAAGGGCGGACGTCCACCCGGCAATTGAGATCCGCGCTGTAGCCGTCTTTTGGCTATAGCGCGGATCTGAAGGGGTTAATGTTCTTAGCCTAGGAACACATGCACTTTAATTCAGAAGATCTCACACACACACAAACGTATCTACTTATTACTTCTGTTTTTTTAAGACAAGCTTTTCTAAACAGTATAACCATTCCAAGGATAGAAAATAAAATAAGAAAAATCTTATTCCTACCCGGTTGGCAAGGATGCTGACTTTACTGCCACTGGCATTACACCTGATGGACACAATGCTGCCCAGTCCTGGCACAAGCTCGCACAGGTTTTTACAGTTGCTGTGGGCTTTGGCTTCCCTTTAGATAAAAAAAAAGACAACATAATTAGAGTGCAGCAACTTCTGTGACCATTTTTCAATAGGAGGATGTGATCGCAAGAAAATTCAATGCTCACACCATGATCTTCAGGAAAGATACTAATAAGCACATTTTTAGAAAGCCTGTCTCCATTTCTCTTTCTCCTAGGTAATTAATTACCCTTGTATTTGCCTGTGTTCTTCTAGCTCTTAAAGCTAAACTACAAGTAGATTAAAAAAAACAAAAATTAAGGCAGTTATGTACCTAATAAAACATCCTCAAATTTATATATATATGGTATATGTGAACCATTACCTTGTAAAACAACCAATTCAGTTCAAAATAGAAATGAAGGCAAAACAATCATATATATATATTTGTCGCCTCACATGCGTTCACTTGGAGTGGACAAGTGAGAGTCCGACCCGGGCTTTTCCGGCCACCATGGCAGAGTTGGTTCCGACCCAGAGTTTCTAGGTCACCCAAATCCCTCTTCAGCTGCATTAAATTACCAGGAAGAGATCTCAGTTATGCTCTGGCCTGGGACTCAGTAGAATTACACTGAGAGAGTTACACCCTAAGAGTTGGTTGCTCTAAGGACTGCAAGAGAAAAGGTTTGCATTTGTTTGTTTGGAGGTGTCAAGAACAAGCCCAACATCGTATACAGAGGTATCTCGAGGGGACAGCAAATGTACACTGTTATGCAAGTTGTACACTCACTACTTTACATTGTAGCAAGGCGTCATTTCTTCAGTGTTGTCACATGAAAAGATATAATAAAATATTTACAAAAATGTGAGGGGTGTATTCACTTCTGGGAGATACTGTATATACACATAATAAATATATATATATATATATATATATATATATATCTACCTCTTTTCTTTTTTTTTTTTAAGAGGGATGAAAACACCCCTGTTCTCAGTTGCATAAGGGGTTTAGATAGCTGGAGGTGGAGACTGCATGGGACCATGTCAGCAGAGGAGAGAAACAGCAGTACACTGATCTTCCCAGGAAAATGCTGTGTAGGGGACCAGGTCTGCACAAAATTTGACCAATGATGGACAGGCAGGCTGCTCTCGCAGCACAGCCAGAAAACTGACCACGCTGGGAGGAATGTGCTCTCATGCCTTGCATGGTCAGTTTGAAATAGGAAATCAGGGGGACTGGTAGGATCATCAGGTATTTCACACAAAGAGAAAATTATACCTTTTAATAACACAAGTACTCAGTATAACATACATATATCAAGAATATGAAATGCTGGGGTAGCATACTCTTTAAAGATGATCGAAAACCTATCTACTAAGGAAGCTTTACATGTTGCCTGCCCTCTGGCTTTACTAATGCTGCACACTGTTTGTGCACAAGTGGCATAAATTACCTTTTTTTTTCAGTCTGTTTCCTAGAGATCACATGATTGGACAGCTTCGGGTCCTAGACGGTTGCTGCGGCTGGTGGAAGACAATTTCAACAACGCTCAGAGCATTGGCATTGGTGGGGTGATGTCACTGCTGTGGGAATTCCTCACTGTTGTTGGCTCTCACCAAGTTGCACAGGACCCGGAAATGTACACTCACTTGACAATGCTTGTTATTATAAATAGTGCCCAGCATTAGTAAAGGCAGCTTATTTATTAGATAGCCTTTCATTCTTAAATTTCAGCCTCTTTTAATTCCCTGTATGGCAACATTTGCCTGGAAGCAGGAGGGACTTGGGGCCAATCAAATGTTTTGTAAATACATTTGCTGACAAAGAACAGGTTCACAGCAGGACAGAGCAGAGAGATGACTTCATAAGCCTGTTGCTCCTTCTTTGTCCAATCACAGGTTGGAAGCAGGGAGGTAATTTATCTGTCCTATTGTAGTAGAGAAAATTCAGGTCATCACATCACCAAACTGGCTGTGCTGCAAATCTCACACCCGGATAGACAGAAGTACACATTGGAGTGAATTTACTAAAGACAAATAGACTGTGCACCTTGCAAGTGCATTTGCACTAATTTTCCCCAGAGCTTAGTAAATGTGGTGAAGCTTCACTTTGTAAAGAATACCCAATCAGGTGCAAGAAAAAAAAAAAAAACAGCATTTTTGTGTGCACATGATTGTATAATGGAAATAAACAGAGCTTTACCATATTCACAAAGTTCTGGGGAAAATGAGTGCAACTGTGCAATGTCCTCGATTGTAAGCTCTAATGAGCAGGATTCCTCCTGTATTGATTTGTATTGTAACTGTACTGTCTGTCCTCATGTTGTAAAGCACTGCGCGAACTGTTGGAGCTACATAAATCCTGTATTATAATAATAATGTGTTTGCCTTTAGTAAATCAACCCCATTGTTTGACAAATAAAACAGCTCTATATATGTACTTCAATTGTGTTTTTATCGGTTTGTCTGGAATTCAACCTTCACTCAGAAAGGCAGAAGTCAAGCGGCAGTTTCCAGCATTTTCTTCATTGCTACAGTTCCCCTGATCTAAGGCTTGTGGTGAGGCTGTCTGCTGAATGCATTATGAACATGCAGGTTCATACACCCGCCTGCCAGGAAAAAGAACATTCAGCAGATAGATCTTGAACACAATCCACACATCATATCTTTGGCCAGCTTACTATCCCTGTATGACTTTTCTGAGCATTCTAGGAAAGACCAAGAGCAGTTCTCCTACAGAGATTACCTTCTGGAGAGGTCAAAGAGCTTAAAATGTGCAGTATTTGTGGCTACCACCAGGAAGCCTCCACATATGTCCAGTAAACATGGACTCCCCTCTGCCACAGAGAATTGGAGTAACTGTTTGACAGTGCCCTGGAACATAAAAGGCAGGTTAATTACATATCTAAATACTAAAAATATAATACCTAAAGATAACTAAATAGTGCAAGGGTAAAACTGGGTAGGGCTGATAACACTGCTTGGGATTTCTGTGCAGCAGAGGTACGGTGCACAGAAAGTTAGGAACTCACTGGATTTCTGGTAGGACCAACGACTAATCCAACAATGGGATTCTGAACATATATACTCTAAATGCTTTCAATTGCATATTTAACCACTTGCTGACCAGCTCACGCAGATATACTGCGGCAGGTTGGCTCCCCTGTGCGAACCGACGTACCTGTACATCGGCCCCTGCATGTGGGATTCCCGTGGACTTGATGTCCAAAAAATGTTTATTGTTATGAATTACATGACTTTAAAGCTAAGTTCCACCCAAGAGTGGAACTTCTGCTCATCTGATTCCCTCCCCCCTCTGGTGCCATATTTGGCACCTTATAGGGGGAGGAGGTACCTGTTTTTGACTGATACCCTGTTCCCCCTTCCGTCTGACCTTGCTGTGGCAAGGTACATCACAATTTCGGCCCCATCCTCCTCCTTCCCCTGCTGCCTGGGCAGTGAGAGAGTGCGGCGTGCTTCGTGCATGCACAGTAGGGACCCGGCTGTGAAGCCGCAAGGCTAAACTGCCGGGTTCCCTTACTGGCAATGGCAGCGGCAGCACCCGACAGCCAATGTAAACATCAGCTGGGGTGCTGACATCGCTGGACTCCAGGACAGGTAAGTTTCCTAATCTTAAAAGTCAGCAGCTATAGTATGTGCAGCTGCTGACTTTTAATTTTTAAAAGGGGGGGGGGGGGCATGCGGCGTGAGAGAGTGACGGGTCCGTCGTCCCCTTCCTCCTCCTACCCCGGCTTTAACACTACATGGAACGGTGTCGTTCCAGTCTGCCTTCCCCCTTGTCCCATAGTCAGTTTT
>BLSH010076090.1:1822227-1836056 GCA_018402905.1 Glandirana rugosa | reverse complement strand
GTCAATAGGGGGGGGGGGGGGTGAAACACTGAGCTACCTGCTAGCTTCTTCTAGCTCTAATGCCAATTTTTCCCAGCAGCAAGTGGTATATCTTCTCATCTCCACAAGGCCATTTATAGGCATCCCCTCTTATAGCGTGGCACCCTAATAATTTTACAGTAAAGCAGAACTAAAGGCAAAACCCTTTTTTTTTTCATTGGGTGAGTGTGACACGATCACGTGGCTTGTCATGACCGCAGCAATTGGACAGAATTTGGAGACCTTAAGAAATATGGAATGGAACCCAAATTGTAATCCATCTTGCCAGCAATATCAGTATTAGTTGATGATGGCCTTTAAAGGCCAAATTAAGTCACAGAAGGGTATATGCAGTCAGACAGACATTATCATTAACAACAGACTGAGACACAGTGCTAATCAGATATAATCTCTCAGCCTTCTCTGTATTACAACTTTGGTTGAGGAAGAAATGAGAGGTGTGGCTGATAGTTAGCTCTGCTAGCACAGGGCACTGCAGGGTGAAAGCTGGAAGCAGCATTTTCACTGTCATAAAAAGTTATTTTACAGCATTTCCTAGTAAAAGTCAGCCACAAATCATAACAAGGGTACATATCTATAAAGAGAATAAAAAGGTGTGAAACTTCATTTGGGCTTAGAAGGTACATAAATTATATAACTGTATACACGATACAAATGTAACAATTAAAGTCTGTAGACTGACCTGTAAAGTGCGAATTTGGACTCTATTTGGCTCTACAGTGTAGATGTTTTCTTCGTGTATTGCCAGCACAGGAGAGTCACTAGCAAAGGACCCTAAATACGAGACAACAATCACATTACAAAGAATATCATCAGAAAACAGCAGTGATCTAACAACTGCAGCTCACAGGGGAGTCACTGCACCCAGCAGGGGACACGACAACTGACAAGGCCAAAAATGTCGAGCAGCAGTAGCACCTGAAGCAAAGATGTAACACATGGTCCATCGGAAACTTAAGTATAAGGCCTCATGCACACAGGCGTTTTTACAGCTGTTGTTTTTAGCTTCAGACGTTTTTTCCTACAGTCAATAAACTCCTGATCATGTTATCCTATGTGTCCATGCACACATAGGCTGTTATCGATTGTTTTTGGCTGGGGCGTTTTTTGGCTGTAAAAAAAACCCAAGACTAGTGGGTACTGAGAGGAGTTTTTCAGCTGTAAAAACGCTCAAATGCCCAAAAATGCCAATAAACACTCAAAAACGCGGCTCCCCAGCCTTTTTTAACGTTTTTGATCCCACTGAAAAAAAAAAAGAAGAAACGCTAACGCTTAAAAAACGCTAATGTAAAAACGCTACTAACGTTTTTTAAACGTCATGTGTGCATGAGGCCTAATACTTTCCCTTTACAGCCTGGTACTGTTTAACATTTTTTACTATGGCGACAAAGTCAACTCAGTGATAAAACATGCAACTTTTTAGAAAAAAAAAAAAAGATACTATTTACACATGCACACTTGTAAATTTACTAGCGTGCCCATTTTAAATGTCTGCCTCTGTTCCAGAATAGAGCTGTTCACACTTCAGCATTAATGGTGAAGCGCATTTGAAGTTGTACTCGTAGTGCAGGAACCTTTTTCAAAGTCGGAACAACTTGTGTCGGACCAGTTAAGACAGCTCTCATAGGGAAACAATGATTTTTACACGTCATGCGACTTCTGCTCCCATTGTCTGAGCGTTTGTCGTACCAGTGTGAACCCAGCCATAAAGGTAAAAGTTTGGGTTTGCCTTCTGTAAGGTGCAGTGATAAGTCTCCTTTAGGACAACGTACCAAAGCTTTCCTTTTTGAGCAGCAGGTCTTTCAAGGCACAAGTGTGAACAAGGCTAAACTAGAATAATCATATTTAGCACTGGACTCCCATTCTTTTCTAGATTTGTATGAGATTCTGTTTCCAGCTTTTTAGCAAATAAAACTATATGAAGTTAAACCATATTAAAGTAGAACTATGGGATCCCCAAAAAATATGTGCTGCAGCACTTAAAGTGATTGTAAGGCCCTGTTCACACCTGAGCGATTTTCTGCTTGAAGCTTGTAGCTCTAAAACCCTCAACAAGCCAAATCTCATTCATTTCAAACGGTCCCTGTTCACATCTGAGCGTTACGTTGCCTGAAGTAAAACGACTGTCGCTCAAAAATTACTTTTTTGGCAGATCAAATGCATGTTTGGCCCCATAGACTTCAATAGAAACGCCTGACTTGAGTGTTTTACGATCGTTTTGTCGCTCGTTTTCTGCTCAAACAGCAGCTCTTAACCCCTAATTTCCTCTCCTTCTCCTCCCCCTTGTGCTAGGGCTAGGATGTGAGTGCCTTTTTGTCATCATATGCTATTATATACCATTCTGCTGTGTCATATTTATTGTACTGCTTGTATATCCTAGACCTAGAGCCTCTCTTATACATTTCTTGAAACTCCCTGAAGAAGAGCATTTACATCAAATGCCTCCAAACGCATTGGATGTTTCATCCACTATCTCACTGTATAAGAGGCCCATGTGTTTGTATCCATTTTCCTGGCTGCTTGCCCCATTGTTTTGCACTCACATCATAGCCCTTATATTATCCATCCAATGACGCTGTTTTATTTACTTTTATAATAAAAACTTATTTTATACTACATTGGTGTATATTTCTCTCTTCATGTCCACTTATGCTCTTTAAAGTCCCTTACTGGAGGGTTTTACCTTTTTGTCTAATTTTGGGATGAAGGCATATACTCGGGCTTCCCATTCTAGGAATGTCAGACTTGTTACAGACTGATGGAAGAATTGTGTTACAAGATATTTATGTAATGCCACATCCTGTTAGTATAGCTATGATTTATATAAGACAACATAGGTTTTGCTAAACTATGTTACAATGTAACCAGGAGATGAGTGATTACCAGCAGATGGCAACAGTAAAAGCAGCAAAAGGCAGGAAACTTATTCATTCATCTCAGAGGCGACACAGCAGTCTTTTTTTGAATCATGTAATTTACATAACTAAAGTGAACTTGTCATTGTCTGTTGACCTACACACCTGTGTTCCTCAGTGTTGGTCCATTGAGTTCATAGACAGTCACCTGCTTTCCATTCCACACTGCGACACAGTCCTGAAAAAAATCACATAGAATAATTAAGACTTTGCTACAAACATTAAAGTGGACCAACGAGGATAAAAATATGAGAGCTGTCGCTGATGATTTGCTATGCAAGTAGCAAGCTAAAAGCTGCTGCACTACCCAGTAAGTCACGGGCCAAGAACAAGTATGAGAAGCAAGAAAATCTGAATTCCTGTCCTGTTTGTTTATTCTAGATTAGTAATTTATAACAGTGGTTTAGTGGTTATCACTTCTGCTTGCAGAACTGGAGTCCCTTGTTCAAATCCCAGCCAAGAGTTAGCATGTTCCCCCCATGTGTGGGTTCCCTTCAGGTGCTCTGGTTTCCTCCCACACTCTAAAGACATACTGGTAGGTTAAGTGGCTCTTGTCCAAACTGGCTCTAGTATGTATGCATCTGCGAAGGGGATTGTAAGCTTCTTGAGGGCAGGGACTGATGTAAATGTAGAATATGTAAATTGTCAGCAATATATACCAGTAATAAATGTGAAGTTTTTCTGTCTTATAAGGACCATCTACATAGGATATAGGTGCCTAAGCAATACCCTGAAAAATCTACCTATTGTCTTGAATTTCTCCTGAAAATATCAGTGCTCTTCCTGTGCCTAGGCACTCCTGCACCTTGAACTGTACCTAGCTGTATATCTGCAGTGTGAGGTCATCTAAACTACTTCTGCCCCTGACTGCTAGTCTCTGGAGAACTGGTGATGTCATTGCTTTACTGCTCACGGTCTTCCTTTATGAAAAGGAAGCTGTACCTGAGAACCTGCAGTGCTGCTGCTTCATTCATTCTGCAAATCTATGGTTCTCTCTGCTTCATTTATTCTGCAAATCTATGGTTCTCTTTGTTTCATTCATTCTGTGAATCTCTGTTGCTTCTTGAATATTGGTCAACCAGGTCATCAGATCACCAGTCTTTGGAACGAGCCGAGGGAGAGGGGGTGTATCTTACATGAGGTTAGTCCATTTGGTTGGGTTCAATGGAGATATGTCTTTTTTGAACCAGACTATCTTTGTGGATGCAAAGCCCTGCTACTCTGTGGAAAAGGCTGCCTCTACATAGATCCACAAAGAAGAGCATGGTATTGTAAGTCAGTAGTGAGGGAAAAAGATCACCTGCAGGGAGCCCACACAAAAATAACACTGACTAGTCATTTGCCCACAAAAAAGCTGCTAAATCAATTTGTACCCAGTAGCCTATGGTGTTGCCACTTGCGTACCACCCATTGACATTAAAATGATGAAGGGTGGACTCATTATTCTGGGAGGGAGTACTATAATGTCCCCCCAGAATCGCGCTCCCGTGCGCCCCCGGGAATATCTGTGACCACCGGGTCACGGATTGCGGTAAATGGCCACTAACATTGGCGCTTTACCAAGTGATCGCTCTGTCAAATGATGGAGCAATCAGATGTAAACAAGCCGATGCATGTCCGGCTTATCTCTCCCCTCTCCGTACTGATCGGTACCGTGTGAGAGGAGAGGGGAGAGATCGGATGCAGCAGCGCTGTGGCAGAGGATCTGTAGTGCCCACAGCGCTGCTCTGTGCCAGTCTGCAGTAATCCATTCATGCATGCTCAGTCATCTGTGTTTAGCCATCCCCATCCGTACTCAGTCATCCTCAGGTGGTAAAGCTGGACCACATTGCCGCTCGACAGATTTGCTCTGGTGTCGCTCCAGCCTTTTCTGCCTGTAAGGTTGCCATAGCGCTAGTCGAATGTGCCTTTATCCCAACTGGAACGTCCTTCCCTGCTAGCGTGTAAGCCTGGCTAATCACCTCGCAATTGTGAGCCTGGATGCCTTACAGCCCTTTCTTGCCCCTGAAAAAAGGGATTTTATTAAAACTTACCGTAAAATCCTTTTCTCCGAGTTCACTGACAGACGCAGCTCTTCATTGACTTGTGGTTTATGCTTGTCCCACTAGGAGTTAACTAGGCAGGGAAAAGAACAGCTGGCCCCTCCCATGGGGCCGTCCTCTCTTCCCACATAAACCCTCCACATAGCATAGCTCAGCAGTTTGTACACAAGCCATACAGAAAAACAGAGCACAGAGGGGTGGGTGCTGCGTCTGTCAGTGAACTCGGAGAAAAGGATTTTATGGTAAGTTTTAATAAAATCCCTTTTTCTCCTACGTTCACTGACAGACGCAGCTCTTCATTGACTTGTGGGGATGTCCCCAAGCTGTGTCAAAAAAGAGGGGTGGGTAAACGATAACAACTGTACCCAACAGAACCTCTTAAGGAGGCTCCGGATGCGCCTACACTGCCGCCTGCAAAACTTTGCGGCCAAAAGCAGCATCCGAAGATGCTAACACATCAACCTTATAAAACTTAGTGAAAGTGTGTACCGAGGCCCAAGTGGCCGCCTTGCACACCTGTGACACCGAGGCCTGGTGTCTAAAAGCCCAGGAAGTGCTAACAGCCCTGGTAGAATGAGCCGTGACCGGAAAGGGGGGAACCTTGCCCCGAACGGAATATGCATGAGTCACGGTTTGTCTAATCCAACGAGAGATAGTAGCCGACGAGGCCGCCAAACCTTTGCGTGGACCCTCTGTCAGCACAAATAAGGCATCAGACTTCCGAAAAGAAGCTGTAGCAGCTAAATACACTCGTAAGGCCCTCACTACGTCCAAGCTATGCAACTCAAATTTCTCTTGGGTGCGATGGACGTCGGCACAAAGAAGGAAGAACAATATCTTCGTTAATGTGGAAAGAAGAAACCATCTTTGGAAGAAACGAAGGAGAGGGTCGCAATACCGCCTTGTCCTTGTGCAGGACTAGGTAGGGAGACTTGCACGACAGTGCTGCCAACTCAGACCCCTGTCTGGCGGAAGTGATGGCTACCAAAAAGGCCACCTTCTGCGACAGCAGTTGTAAAGAAATCGCACTGATTTTTTCATAGGGCGATTTCTGAAGTACAGAAAGCACCAAATTCAAATCCCATGGGGCCATCGGGGCCTTCACCCGAGGCGCCACATGTCGCACACCTTGTACAAAGGTACGAATCAGTGAGTGCGAAGCCAAAGGTCTCTGAAAAAGAATCACCAGAGCCGATATCTGGCCCTTGAGAGTACTCAAAACCAACTTTTTGTTCAGGCCTTGCTACAAAAAGGTCAGGACTCTAGACACCGCATAAGAGCAAGGGTTATGACCCTCCGCTTCGCACAAAGCTATGTAAGCCTTCCAGGTGCGGTGGTATATATTGCGAGAAGTACACTTGCGAGCCTTTAACAAGGTAGGGATCACAAAGTTAGCGACTCCCCTGTCCCTCAGCACCTGGGACTCAATAGCCAGGCCTTCAAAGCCAGCGAGGGTAAAGCAGGGTGCAAGATGGGCCCCTGACATAGTAGATCGTCTTGCAGCGGAAGCTGCCAGGGGACGTCTGCCACCATTTGCACCACGTCGGCGTACCACGTGCGCCGAGGCCAATCTGGAGCCACCAGGATTATTGGTATTCCCTCCGCTACTACCCTGCGCAGCAATTGCGGTATAAGTTTTATCGGAGGGAAGGCATACAGAAGGTGATAACGGCCCCAGGGGGCCACCAGAGCGTCCTTGGCCCCTGCCAACGGATCTTTCGTTCTGGACACAAAAGTCCTCACCTTGTGATTGAATCTAAACGCCATGAGATCCACGTCCGGCATCCCCCATCTGTGGCAAATCCGGTTGAATACCTCCGGATGGAGAGACCACTCTCCCAGGTCCAGCGCCTGGCGACTGAGAAAGTCTGCCTGCCAGTTTTCCACGCCTGGAATGTAAATGGCGGAGATTGCCGGAAGGTGAAGTTCCGCCCAACGCAGTATCAGAGCTGCCTCCGCCGCAGCTGCTGGACTCCTCGTGCCGCTCTGATGGTTCACATATGCCACAACCGAGCGGATAGATTTCTATCCGGAATTTTCGCGCCTTCACATACCGGTTCAGGGCCTTCAGGTCAAGTACTGGCTGGACGACCCCCCCCTTTTTTGGGGACCACAAACAGGTTTGAGTAGAAACCTCGAAACTTCTCCGCTGGAGGCACTGGCACAATCACCCCTTTGGCCCGAGAGTGCTTGAACAGCCCCGAAGAGGGCCTCCCGGCGTGCCTGTGGGAGCCCTAAGTTCGATGGGAAGAACCTGTCTGGGGGTAGAGTGTTGAACTCTATCCTGTACCCGGTGGACACCACTTCCCGGACCCATCAGTCGGAAATGCGAGCAAGCCACCGGTCTGCGAACCCCAGAAGACGTCCCCCTATCCGAAGTCCGGGTGGGGGCAGCCCATCAGCTCGAGGAGGGCTTGTCCTCCGCCTTTTCGGTTTTGCGCTGCCACTGCCATTTACCGGCCCCTGCAGCGGTCTTACCGGGATGGTCCCCTTTTCCTGTCGCGCCGGGGCGCGAGAAAACCTCTTCTGGCCTGAGGGAGGGGTCCCCTGTCTACAGCGAAACTCATGCCTCCGGGGCTCAGGGAGGAAAGTGCTCTTACCTCCTGTAAAATCCTTAATGATCTCATCCAGCCGTGGACCGAATAGACGTCCACCGTGAAAGGGAAGGTCTGCGAGGCCTTTTTTGGACGCATGGTCTATGGACCATGAGCGCAACCAAAGAATCCGTCTAAGGATGACGGCAAAAATCGCCATTCTGGACAACATAGGCAGTAAATCCACAGCCGCGTCACAAGGGTACTTGATGCCCTGAAGCAGAAAGCCAGCCCTCTGCGGTGCATCCATCAGGCGGCCGCAGTCCAGATCATTCTGGAGCTCCGCCATACGTTCAGACAGATATTGCGCCGCCATGGTGGACGCCAGAGCCGGCTGCAGAGCTGAGCCTGCTACCAGGAAGAGAGCTTTTAACAGCGCCTCTGTCTTCCTGTCAGCCGGGTCCTTAAAGGAAGGGGCCCCTTCCAGAGGAATGGTTGTCGCCTTATTCAGACGAGCTATCGGCGGGTCCACCACAGGAGAGACACATTTTTTCAAAAAGCTTACCTCAAAGGGATAGCGAGCGGAAAAACGTTTGGACAGCGAAAAAGAATGCCGCGGACGCTGCCAATCACGATAAATCAGATGATCAAAGAATTGATTGTAGGGATAAGCCTTGGTGGCCCTGGTGGACCCACACACATATGCAGATGTCTGTGATTCGCCATCTTGGCTCAGTCGCAACGAAGTGCGAACACCAGTGATAATGACGGAAACCAGCGCTCTTTCGCGCGCAGCCACCGCCCCCTGATCCTCTTCTCTGTCCGAGGGGCCCAGTTCACCATCAGAGAGGTCCACTGGGGTCCCTGTGGCCCCCGATGCCACTTCCAGATCAGAGTCCTCCCCTGAAGAACAGGGGGGAGGGGGACGCTTCTGAGAGGCCTGATGGGCGACCTCCGCCCGTGGAAGGAACTCACTAAAGACCTCCCGCAGCTGGTCCAAAAAAGCCCCTTGCGCAGATGCGCCAACGCTGGGTCCTCCCCAGCAGGTTAAGCAGTATAGTCTGCCATCGTTCTTCCCCTTAAATCACTCTTAGTAACACACAGGTGTATACCAAAACTTGAGGCACCCCCACACAGCCGCTCACCACCGCCCCACAGCGCACCAGGGAAACCCAGGAGGACTGCACCCGCCGCCACCAGCACCCACAGGAGAGCCCAGCTATACTTGCTGTTTGCTGCCTGTAACTTTTGAGGATCATCAGAAGAGCCGCGCCGTCAGGAGCACACACCTTCCAAAGAGAAAGCAAAATATTTTAAACACGTTTTTGCAGTAGCAGGGGACACCAAGATGGTCGCCGATGAACACTAGAGGCCGAAAACCACCTGCAGGGAACGTGCAGTACCGCAAACAGCCGCTCTGAGCGCTAGAGGGAAAGCTCCATAGGCCCAGCATGTCCGCGTCTACGGCAAAATGGCGGCGGTCCGCCGCAAAATGGCAGCCGATCGCCACATGGTGGCGAAAATTCAAACGGACGGCGCCAAAGATCGGGTGCGGTGCGGGGGGGGTGAAAAGGGACCCACACGCCCCTACCAGCGGCTACCCAGAAATTTTTTTTATTTAAGTTGTCGGTCCCCCCTCCGCCCCTGAAAGGGGGGGGGAGGGAGGAACTCTCACTCACCACTCCCGTCGGGAGCAGTGGGTAGCCACCCGTTCGCAGACCTTCCGCCCTTGCCTGGACGGGATGCTGCCGGCCAGAAATCGCCCGTACCGTGGGACTGGCTCGCATCGGTTGGCCAGGCCGGGGAAAGTGCAGAGCCCAAGCGATTCTCTATGCCCCGGCCGGCTTCTTGATAGCAGATTCAAATTTTGATAGAAGTAGTAAAATAAAGATAAAAGATAAAAAACAAGAAAAAAACGGTCACAATCAAGACCACAGTCCCCTAAAGGGAAGCCAGGTCAACTCCTTGCAAACTAGGCATTGAAACTGGGCTATGCTATGTGGAGGGTTTATGTGGGAAGAGGACTGCCCCATGGGAGGGGCCGGCTGTTCTTTTCCCTGCCTAGTTAACTCCTAGTGGGACAAGCATAAACCCACAAGTCAATGAAGAGCGGCGTCTGTCAGTGAATGTAGGAGAAATAATATGAACACGGAATTCGTTTTCCTCACTGACTTTGTTACCTCTAAATACCTCAGGACGCACCTCCTTACATCCAGGGAATGAAACTTAAATTCTTTCTCTCCCGTAGGGTTAGGGCAAAACTATTTCCTGGTTTCTGTGAAATTTTGAAGCCATTTTAGGTAAAAATGCCGGATCAGTCTTGAAGACCAATCGGTCCGGAAAGACAACAAGAAAAAGGGAGTCTGACTGACAGAGCTTCCAGCTCACTGACGCTCCTGGCAGTGGTTACTGCCACTAAAAAACATTTTATAATGTAAGTAGTTTTAAAGAACAGTCTTCTAGAGGCTCCAAAGGGGCCTCCATGAGGAACTGTAAAACTAAAGAAATATCCCATTTAGGAAAGACCGACCCCTGGACCGGCCTTAGCCTCCCTAGTGGCTTAAAAAATCGAATCACCCATGAGTTCGAAGCTAGTGGTTTTTCCAAGAAAACGCTAAGTGCCAAGACCCTACCCTTTAAGGTGCTTATCGCTAACCCTTTGTCCGCCCCATTTTGTAAGAATTCCAGGACGGCAATGGGTCTCTGAACCTCCAAGGAACTCCTCTCACACCAGTCATTAAAGCGGTTCCAGACTTTTCGGTAGATCAGTCGCCTCTCCTTTTTCCTGCTATTGAGCAAAGTTGTCACCAGTTTTTTTGAAAACCCCGTAGATTTTAGCAACCCTTCCTCAGTAGCCAAGCTGAAAGGTACCACAGTTGCACCTGCGGACACAGTATTGGACCCTGTGAGAGGAGGTCTTCCCATGATGGCAGGAACCAAGGGGGTTCCACGGCCAGCTGTTTCAGGGCCAAGAATCGGGCCCTCTTAGGCCAGTGCAGGGCCACCAGAAGGCTGGTGGGGGGAGAGGCATAGCACCTTGCGAATTGCCATTCCTGAGTTAGGGCGTCCACCCTAGGGCCCCTTCCCATCTGTTTAAGAAAAAGAATAGAGGTGCCTTTGCGTTTTCCTTTGTGGCAAATAAGTCCACGTCCGGAAACCCCCACTTCTCTGCTAGGAGGTTGAAGATCTCCTGATTCAAGGCTCACTCGCTCTCTCTCAGACTCCTCCTGCTGAGGAAATCCACTACAGTGTTTCCTGCTCCTTTTAGATACACTGCTGAGAGTAAAATAGCTGCCCAGCTTAGAATCCCCATGGCCAGGGACAGTAAGGCTCCACTCCTCGTGCCGCCCTGCTTGTTTATGTAAGCTACGACTGATGAGTTGTCCGACCGCAGCTGGATATGGTGGCCTTGCAACTGCTCCTGGAAGGCTCTGAGAGCTAACAGCACAGCCTTCAGTTCCTTCCAGTAGGATGATCTCTGGATCTCCAAGGCCTCCCAAGTGCCCTGAGTTACCCATGCTTCCAAGTGGGCACCCCAGCCACTTGCGTCTGTGGTCAGCACCTTGGAAACTGGGGTGACCCGCAGACGACCCTGGGAAAGGTTTTCTGCTTTCCTCCACCACCACAGTTCTGTTTTGACCTGCGGTGGTACGCTTATTAGAGCGTCGAGAGATTCCGGACTGTGGTCCCAAACCTTCAGAAGGAAAACCTGAAGAGAACGGAAATGCAGTCCTGCCCACTGTACCGCAGGGATAGCTGAAGTCAGCAGCCCTAGTGCTGACATTGCTGTCCTGATTGAGAGAGGTTGATTGCTCTGCAGCAACCTTAATGCGTCTATCTTCTGGACCTTTTCCCCCGGGAGAAATACTCTGTTGGGTGGAATCTAGCAGGTATCCCAGGTAGGTGACTCACTGAGAGGGTACTAAATTAGACTTTTCTAGATTTAGTAGCCAGTCCAGACCTTTCAGGAACGTTATCGTGAATTCCAAGTCTTGTGACAGCTGTTTCTGCGAAGCAGCAAAAAGATGCAAATCGTCAGGTAAGCCACAATTGTGACTCCCCTGAGATGCGGGAAGGCCATGGCTTCTGCCATAACTTTTGTGAATATTCGCAAAGAAGATAGGCCAAATGGAAGGGCCTGAAATTGCAGGTGGATAGCTTCTTTCCCTACCTTTGCGGCCAAGCGAAGGAACTTCTGGAAGACCTCCGCAATCGGGATGTGTAGGTAGGCATCTTTGAGGTCGATCGAGGCCATGAAACAATCTCGAGGGAGCTATGCTCTGATTGAATAGAATGATTCCATGCGAAACCTCTTGTAAGTCACCGAATGGTTTAGGGGTTTTAATTTCAGAATGAGTCTGTATTTTCCTGAGGGTTTTCGTACCACGAACACATGTGAGTAAAACCCTCTCCCTATTTCTTCCATTGGCACCCTGCACACTACCTCTTGGTCTTCCAGTTCCCTTAGAGCCCCCCAAAAGGGCCTTGGCCTTCTCTGCACACCTGGGGAGTTTCGTGACCAACAATCGCAGGGGAGGTCATGAAAACTCTAGGTGGTAGTCCCTCCTGATGATCCCCAGAATAAATTGGCTGGAGGAGAACGCTTTCCACTGTGGGGGGAACGCCCCCAGCCTTCCTCCCACGGTTTTTGGGCCGTCATTGGGCTTTGCGGGGTTGTTCAGGAAAGCAAAATATCGCCCCTCCCTTGCCCTTCTGCCCCAGGACTTCTTTCCTCCCTTGGTTTTAGGGGTCCCTTTGCATTTCTGAGCGTGGAACCCCTTCCGAGCTTGGACTGGCGGTTTGCGCTTGACAGGAAATGTCTTTTCCTTATGAGCCGTGCAGTCTAACATCGCTTGCAATCTGGGTCCAAAAAGTAGGTCCCCTGTAAGGGGAATCCCGCATAATTTAACCTTGGAGGCACTATCACCCTGCCAAGTTTTCAGCCACAAGGCTTTCCTAGCCGAATTCCAGGACCAAAGATCTGGCTGACATGCGGACCGACTCCACCGAGGCATCTGCAATATAGGCTTCCCCCCTAAGCAAAGTGGGAAAAACCTTAGTTAGACTTACCGGTGACGGTATTTCTATAAGCCTTTCAGGACAGCACAATGGAGAGAGCGTAGCTCCGCCTCATCACAGGAAACACTGCCGTATCACGCCCCTTTAAAAACGTCAGCTTCCACCATGCCGTCAGTCAAACCTCGCGGATCCTCCGACATGCTGGAAGACATAAACACATCTAATACCCCAAGTTAGTCAATAACATATATTAACACCTAGGGAGGGAAGTTGCTGCTGTCCTGAAAGGCTTATAGAAATACCGTCACCGGTAAGTCTAACTAAGGTTTTTCTCCTTCGCCTTTCAGGACAGCACAATGGAGATGATAACCGAGCACTTACTTCAGGGTGGGACAACAGCTTGCAGAACTTTCCTGCCAAAGGATTGATCCGCTGCCGTCAACAGATCCAGTCTATAGTGTTTCATAAATGTAGAATAGCTGGACCACGTGGCGGCTTTGCAGATTTGCTCTGGTGAAGCTCCCGCTCTCTCTGCCCATGAAGCTGCCACTGCCCTTGTAGAATGAGGCTTAATCTCTTCTGGAGGCTCTTTCCCTACCGCCTGGTAAGCTGCACTAATGGCCTGCTTCAGCCATCTACTCAACGTGCCCTTGGATGCCCTTTCCCCTTTGCGGGCTCCCATGGTTAGGACAAAAAGTGAGGAGGATTTCCTAAAAGACTTTGTTATCTCCAAGTATTTCAGCAGACATCTTCTCACATCCAGGGTATGGAAGGCTTCTTCTTTCGAACCCACTGGAACCGGACAAAATGTTGGAAGGATGATCTCTTGAGACCGATGAAAGGCCGAGGCCACCTTCGGGAGGAACCCAGGATCTGTTCTTAAAACAAGCCTATCCGGAAAACATCTTAGAAAAGGCTCTCTACTGGAAAGTGCCTGCAATTTTTAAAGGGCTCAACCCTAGACAGATAACAAAATGTCCCTGAATGGAATCCAGGAAAACTTGGCGACCTAGTCCGCCTCAAATTTTTATAATGCAACTTTCGAAAAAAAGACCATCGTTAATGAAGTCGAGCCTCCTAATCACTCGACGTCCGTGAAAGGTCATCTCTCGGAAAAGATTCTACAAAAGGCCTATCCGAACAAAATTCTTGTCTAGGACCCAAGGAGGGCTTCCACCGGAGCCGGAAAGTAGCCAGAGTTCTCTAGTAGGAAGGTTGTAAAACAGGCCAAGGTCACCCAAGCTTTCTTCTTCGGAAGGTATGGGACCTACACTCTTCTA
>BLSH010076090.1:1799501-1818889 GCA_018402905.1 Glandirana rugosa | reverse complement strand
CGTTTCCGGCGGCAGGGACCACTTGCCGCCACGCCCCCGCCGGAAGTCCCGCCCCACCGGACGCGGCGTCACCCGCCGGCCGGGATCCGGATCCGACATGCCGAAGCATGTATCACTCACCGCCCGCGGCCTCCGAACGCTCGGGGCGGGAACGACCGACCGGACCATCATTCCTGTGAACCGGCGAGGAGAGAGACACCGGAGCAGACCTCCACCCGTGCTGGGAGGCTGCTGGGCTGGCCACTACCTTCAGAAGGTAACCACACTCCCTCACCCATAGGCACTGAGAGAGCGCAGCTCCCCTTGGTCCCCCAAGCAGTGCTTCCACCATGTCGGAGGAAACACTAAGACTGACGGCATGGTGGAAGCTGACGTTTTTAAAGGGGCGTGATACGGCAGTGTTTCCTGTGATGAGGCGGAGCTACGCTCTCTCCATTGTGCTGTCCTGAAAGGCGAAGGAGAAAAGATGTCAAGATGGTCTCCTTAGCAGCCCCAGCTTCAATATGGCTTTGTATTTGGGAAAGCCAGTGTGCTCCATGTTCCGTGCCACCACCATGACAGCCATTGCTGGTTTTAAATTGTTAATGGACAAATCCCAGGTTTTCTTTAAAAGGGAGTCCATTCTTTTGTCCATCACATCCACCAAGGCCCCCATGTCCTGAAAGGTCAAATCGGTGTGCCTGGAGACCTGTGAGAAGGCCGCGTCCAATTTTGGATTTTTATTCCAGATGGACGCTGGATTTTCTGAAAGGAAACCTTCTCTTCAGGGCCCTGGAGAAGAAGGGTTTCCTCTTGGGATCTTGCCACTCCTTTATGACGGTCTCCACCAGCAGCTCATGGACTGGAAAAACCTTTATTTCCTGCTCCCCCATGCCCTGATACATCTGGTCATGGAGGGTCAGTGGCTTTTTATCCCAATGGATCCTTGACTGGAGTCGTGTAGATAGTCCCTAAGAGGTCCTCTACCTCTTCCAGGGAAAGCTTATATTTTGAAGGCCTACTGGACTCTCCATTCCGACTTTCACCCTCTGACTTCCTTTGGGAGCCTGAGGCCGCACTGTCCGGTTCCTCCCTTGTCTCCTCCCTGGAGACTCCCGGGGATCCCTCCTCTCAAGGGAGAGTACCCGGCAGTACAGGTGCGGAACCCTGTGCCTGCTGAGGTGCTGAAACTTGGGGAGCTGGTGGCGCAACCGACGCCGGAACCTGAAATGTCTTAAAATGACTGGAAAGTTGCCGAGAGTTCCCTAACTAAAGCCACTAGGCCACTCTCCTGCTCTGACACTCTCTCTGACTAAATCTTCTATGCCGACCCTGCATAGCACCTTAGTCCAGGAGTCTCCTAAAGTGTCCCAACAAGAAGGGCACTTTCGTTTAGAGCTATGGGTGGACCTTGACTTGTCGGAGGCTTTGCTCCAAAAAACATAAGCAGAGAATGTGCATAGTTAACCAACCCTGCTCCCCTCCCGGCCCCTGCACCTAGGGAACACACCCTGGGATAGTCACCAGGCCCACAACCCACAGAAAAAGGGACCTGGGCCTCCCCCACCTCTGCCCACCAAGAGGGAACCCCCCCCACCTAGGAACCCTGTAGTGGAGGGGGCGCAAGGTAAGGCAAAAGGCCTCCCTGGACTTCCCTTACCTTAGTGTGGCTGGAGCTGGCATCGCTGGGCGCTGACACGGAGGCCTCTGCTTCCGACATGGCCGCTGGTGGGTGCTCCAGAATGTCACGCTACCTCTGCAGCGTCCTGGCTCCTCTCCTGCCTCTGCCTGGCGCATCAGATTACAGAAGAACCGCAAGCCGCGATTCAAAGGAAGCTTCCCTCCTCCCCACCCGAAATTACGTCACTCGCCACTCGGCCCCGGGGTTCTGCCTTACGGCCACACCAGCGTGAGTGAGGGGCGGGTCGCCTCCCTGCTCCATCCCTCTGGATAAGATAGCAGGCGCCCGGATCAAGAGCTCCTCGCTGGAGAAGATGGGGCAGACAAGCCGGCGGGATCTGCCCGCAGGTACATGACCCGCTCTGGTCCAGGGAGACTTCGGCTCCCCTCCCGGACCCACACCGCCTCAGCCTCCCGGCCGTCAGGCTCCAGTTCCTAATGGTGTCTCCCCACTGGAGGAAACAAAAACTGAAGGACTGGCAGGGGGAGGTTATTTTTATCATGGCTGGCAGCGGGGAGAAGCTGGGGTCTCTCAAGGTTGCTGTCCAGAAAGACTGGGTGGGAAAAAAGGACACAAATTTCATATGGGTGCAGTGTTGAATGACTAAGTAATTGTCACTCAAAATGTGAGAGCACTGAAAGCTGAAAATTGGTCTGGTTAGGAAGGGGGTTTAAGTGCCCAGTGGCAAGTGGTTAAAATCCAATTTGCAACCATAATAGAAAAGCATAATCTGACCCGTTAGAGGCAATGCTATCCTATGAAGTCTTGCCCAAACTCTTGTTGGAATTGTACTCTCAATTGTCTCCGCTGACGCTACCTAAAATGACTTCTCTATACCATAAATGGAGCACTGACATTCCCACTATGATGGAGGACGATTAGGAGGATTACCTACTTCAATTATTAAAAACCATGAATTACTCCAGGGACTGGTTTCTCCAACTGAAATGTCCCCACTGTGTTTATTATACGCCCCAGCACTTGTCCATTATACATCTGGGAACCACTGATCCTTGTTTTCGATGTGTGCTCGATACTTGCTCTTTTTATTTTCTGGCTCTGCCCTAAGCCGCAAGGCTATTGGAAGGGAGTGGTGGACACTGTTAGTACACAAGGCAACCTTGCGCTCCCGCTGGATCCCACTCTGTGGTTGTTGGGCCTTGTAGAGGGCATGGTGACTACTAAACATGAAAGGCTCTTTGTGTTCTACTGCACTTTCTATGCAAAAAGAGAATTTCTAAAGTGACTAGCAATAGGACTCTACTTCTATATAAGCTTACCTATGCTAGTAGGAACCTCCCCCATAAGCTTGATAGCATTTGGAATTGTTGGGTTGATGCACAAGGTATCACCATATGATTCTTGTATATGCTGCAAACTTTACCAGACCTTGCCTGTGGGTTTTCTTGGTTACTACCTTTGTAAGCTCTCCTTTCTTTCCTTCTTACCTCTCCTGGTATCCCTCCTCTCCTCCTCCTACCACCTCCTTTCTCCTCCCAGATGGTGATTGAGCCTTTAGTATGTTCCAATGTGTTTCACAATAAAACAAACAGAGAAGTC
Source organism: Glandirana rugosa (assembly GCA_018402905.1). Classification (NCBI taxonomy): domain Eukaryota; kingdom Metazoa; phylum Chordata; class Amphibia; order Anura; family Ranidae; genus Glandirana; species Glandirana rugosa. The sequence goes on along the minus strand of BLSH010076090.1, from coordinate 1,815,669 downwards.
TCTGCAGCAGTGCTCATGCAAACTCATAAAACTTCAAAGATAGTGAATGAAGTCTTCATACAGTGTGGACCAAAATGTGTATTTTTAAGGACACTGTACCCATACCCAACAATTGTATTGCTTTGTAACACGTCATTGCTCTTTTTGCAATGTTAGAAACCATGATAATTGCCAACAGTAGTCGGTATTATTTTTGTACTCGTTTGTATATTTTGCAAACTTTTAAAAAAACTCTTACTGGTAAAAAAAATAAATAAATAAATAAAAGCATAACAATAAAGGCAACTACATAGATATCATTATACTTATTAGTGTTATAAATGTAGACAATGGAACAATGCAAATTCCAAATCACAATAAATGAAGACTATAGATTTGATAATTTAATGATTTGCTTACTTTTGTGACGAAGACCCCTATGATATACATATCAGTCTTTAGGCTGTGTGTGGCCCCCGTACTGAAAAAGGTTATACTGAGCTGAGAAGGTGCCACTTGGATGGCTGCGACTTGTTGGTGGAAATGAGAAGACATGACATGTTCACTGAGGACCAGGACGGAGCTGAGATTGTTCACAGACAAGAGATTTTTGGATGATCCCCACTGTGCCAAGACAGAGTAAAGACATTAGACATCAGAAAGACAACCAGGCTATAGTAATAGACTGAGCAATGGCAGTTTGCAGTTGTTTTTTTTTTTTATATAAGGTTCAAGTGAAACATTAGCAAAGAAGCTACAATAAAAGTCAAAATACATACGACTGAACTATTTACCTACCAAGCAATGGACCATCCAACCCCCCCACCCCACACACAACACAAGTGATGGTGTATTGCATTGGATCTGTAGAGCACTGGTCTTCAGTTACAAAAGAGGCATCATATGTAGGGTCATGTGTCTGTGAATTCAGGTAAGTCACTAAGGGCATCATTTTTTTGTGAATGGAAGGGAGTGTCGATGGGTGGGAGGAATGGGGGTTGTTCTAATTTTAGGCTTTGCCGCTTTCTGTGTCATATACCTGCCTGCACAACAATGGATCAGCAGTGTGGTAATGCTAATTCATAGTCCAATGAGAAGGTAGGAAGAGCAGGATTAATAAACTTGTGCTTATGCTGTTTGAATAAATACACCAAATGTAAAGTGATCAAATAAAGTCCACAGATAATATAGTGATAAATATTCTTAGTCCATAACACCTCCTTCCACCAACTTGAAGTGTATAATCCGTAGAAAAAACTGCCACCACAATGGATGAAATGCTTGCTTACCAGCTCCCATAGACCTTCTATCACAGGAGGTCAAAAGGGCTTGTAGCTATAAACCCAGCCAGGGCCTCACAGCATCATCTGTCAATCCTCTTGTGGCATACAAATCGGTCATCCAGATATTGCGGTCATTGAAATTACCCAAAAATATAAGAAGGTCCACATGGCATAAAATCCTTATAAAACTTAGATTATAGATCGCACGTACTTCAAAGGAATCCAAAACTCGCAGTTTAAAAACATATGCTGACCGGAAAATAGCGCAGACAACTGCCCGTCCAGGACTTATGATTGCGGTGACGTCAGCAAGTCACTCCACCCTACACGTTTCATCACGCGTTGACGTCGTACGGGGACTTTATTGGATCACATTTGGTGTATTTATTTAAACTGCATTAGCACAACTCTGTTAATGTTTATTATTTCTGTAATGTGTTCATATCTCACAGGAGAGTTGCTGCTCATACTATAGTATGTACTTTGATTTTGGTCCTTGGTGCAGTTTTTCTCTCTTTTAGGAAGAGCAGAATGCTGAGCTAGGAAAAAGCAGTGTCTCCAGCCTGGCTGTGTTGTTGTAAGTGCCTGAATCACACGACTGCCTGAGCAAAATTATAGGAAGGAAGAGAGGAAAGATCCCTGGTGTCGCACATCCACGGAGTCCTATGGTGGTACGAGAGAGACAACCTCAGCCTGGGCTCCCATCAGGCCACGCCTCCAATGTGTTTTACTCCACCCCCGGAGCTTAGTCATGGGGATGAGAAAAATTATAAGTTGGGCAGTACGTTTGCTTCTAATAATTTCAAAGGTATATTTAGCTGTTTAGAAAGTCCTTCCAAAACGGACATTTTAAAGCTGGACAGATTGTGCCAAGTTGGATTTACCCACTTGCTTCACCTAATGAGTTTTTTAGGGGCACAATTCCTCTGCTGCATTTTCCAGAATTGCCTTACTTTTCCACCAGCAGTTTCGCTGTTTCTCCAAACAAGTGAAAAAAGCAAAAAGGAGAATAAGAATTCCTTGTAGACGCAAATGCAGGTAGGAAGAGATGGAAACTCAGGAGAGATCTCAAACTAGTGGGTGACCAAGGACCATATCAGATGTGAAATGATGACACGTTGCCAGCGGCAGACATCGGAAAGTTAGCCAATTACACTGGAGTGGCTCACTCTCTGACTTAAAACACAGCAGATCTGTCTCAATAGCAAGAGAACTGTAGAGCTAAAGAGGGAGTGACTCTATAACACAAGCCCAGAACCTGTTTTCTAGTTTTGGATATATTTGGGAGGGATTAGGACTGCTGTCAGGTTTTTACTGCAATTGGGGGCTCCTTTAGAGAGATTTACCCAGACTTCCTGTCCTGCTAACAATGGTTTTACCAGGAAAGTAGTACTGGAAAATCTGCAAAAGAACACAAATGCAAATAAACAAACAATCGGACATGGGTTCTAGCCTATATAAATATATATACTTTTTTTGGGGTCTGTGTTGCTGTTGGGCTTCCTGTCTGGTATGAACAAGGTAAAGGAATGTAGGGAGCTCTGGATAACAGAATTGGCCATAGATAATGTCCGCAGTATGGGATGGATGCAGATCAGGCAAGCCGGTGTCTAAGACAGCACTTGAGCAGCACTCCAAGAGGGAAGCAATTCTCTGGTAGGGAAAAAGCAAAACAGAAGGCACCTGCCCCCTCTCTGCTGGTCGGTTGGGACTTTCTCCATCTAGCTGCAAAGTGAATCACCTTTGGGACTACCTGCCGCTGGACTTCCTACCTAATCTACCATGATGAGCCTTGTTCATTTTAAATAATAGTAAGTGTGTTTTTATCTTTGGGCAATTAAAGTCTTGTGTTTACTGCACTTAGAGGCGCCTTCTGTTTGTTCTTTCTCTGTCTGGTAAGAAAACAGCAGGACAGGAAGTGAAAGTAAATCTCTCTAATGTGATTCTGCATATCTGTTAAAAACTTAACAGGTTTTCCACACTTTATCCAAAAACAAAAAACAAAAAAACGTTTTGGATGGACAAACACATTAATATAAATCTTCCATTCATAAGCTTACCTGTACTTGAGTAATATTGCCCTCTAGTTCTGTTGGGGTCCTCAGTTTCCAACTATCTTTTCCATCAGTCTTTAAGGATATTGGCCCACCAATTACTTTGCTCCACATGGCAACCTTGCCTTTACTGGTTCCAGCTGCTAACATAGCTGATGAATACAAAAGACTAAACTCAGAAAGCATCAGAAGGAGGGAGCTTACAAAAGAATCAGATTTGAGGGTTCAATGAAAAGTATTAAATATCAAAATATTCATATTGAAACTACAGGTTTGTCCAAACACTCTCACCCCACCCATCTATTGCAGAAATGTATATCTACTTGTGTTTTTGAGATATTACAAACAACATTTTCCTATGAACTGTTGAAATTCTAGCAAACTGAGAGATAATTGGACAAATCTATAGAGAATAGGAATTCAGTGCAGCAAACCACCCATGTCACTGTTAAGTGCAAAGAGGGGTAAGAAACGTCTCAATTGATATTCTTGGGAGTGTTAGAGAAAATGCAGCACAGAGATAAACACTTTTAAAAGCAGTTCCTAGTAGATGGTTGTCAGCCACTATTACCTGGACTTTTTCTGTAATGTTGAAGATGTTTTGTGGCTTCACAGACAGCTTCCCACTGCGCATGCACGAGCTGCACTGTACTGTGTGAATGGTCTCACAGCCTCTTGGGACCTGTGACGTGTCCCAGAGGGTTTCAGGTGGTGGTGGTGGGGGGGATTGTTTAACTTCTGCTCTGATTTTCTCGCGGAAGTTCAAATCCCCACCACCTGCGACCTTCTGGGGCACTTCACAGGTCCCAGGAGGCTGTGGAACTCGCACATGCACAGTGGGAAGCCTGGACAATGCTTTACCAGAAAAAGTGAGAACAACTCTTGAATAGCAGCAACATAGATATAAGAAGCTTTTTTTCAGTAGTGTGTGGTTTGTGCCTGGTGAAACCGTTGTCAACAGATCAGGAAATTTCTCGAATGGCTTACTAGATTGCAGTAAAAAAACAACAACAGTTCTAATCCTTCCTCGCTATATCCATAACTAGAAATAAAGATATTGGCTTGACAAACACTGTAAATTTTATTAATAAAATGAACATGTCTATTTGCCAAGTTTGTTAACCTATCTGGCTGCAGGTGTCGTGAGTAAAAAACCCTTTCAGTGCATGTCAGCTTACACAGAACTGTCAGGAGCGTGTAGCGCTCCTGCTCCATCATAGCTCCTGATCTCATTGCAGCATCCTGGTTTTGACTGTGATGCATTTTCCCTATCTGCTTTTTTACCTGCAAGGTAATGGATATAGTCAGTCTCTGGGTGGAGACCCAACCGGATGTACAGTGGGGAAAATAATTACAGTATTTGATTCCCTGCAGATTTAGTAAATTAGCCCACTTACTAAGACATGAAGGGTCTATCATTTTTAATCATAGGTGCATTTTAAATGATAAAGACAGACTATCAACCAAAAATCCAGAAAATAAAACAAATGCTATAAATTAAGTGGCAGTTCAGTGAGTAAAATAAGTATTTGATTCCCAAGCAAAACGTGACTTAGTACATGGTGGAGCAACCCTTGTTGGCAAGCACAGAGGTAAGACGTTTCTTGTAGTTGGTGACCAGGTTTGCTCACATCTCAAAAGAGATTTTGGTCCACTCTTCTTTACAGATATTCTCTAAATCCTTAAGGTTTCTTGGTTGTCTCTTGGCAGCTCAAAGTTTCAGCTTCCCCCATAAATTTTCTATAGGATTAAGGTCTGGAGGCTGACTAGGCCACTCCACGTCCTTAATGTGATTCTTTTTGGGTCACTCCTTTGATGCCTTGGCGGTATGTTTTGGGTCATTGGCGTGCTGGAAGACCCATCCATGACCCATCTTCAGTGTTCTGGCTGAGGGAAGGAGGTTCTCATCCAAGATTTTACAATACATGGCTCCGTCCATTGGCCGTTCAATGCAGCAAGGTCGGCCTGTACCTTTAGCAGAGAAACAGCACCTAAGCATCATGTTTCCACCTCTGTGCTTGACTGTAGGAATGGTGTTCTTAGGTTGATAGTCAGCATTTTTCTTCCTCCAAACACGGCGAGTCGAGTTAATGCCAAAAAGCTACATTTTGCTCTGATCTGACCACAGCACGTTCTCCCAATCCTTTTCTGACCGCTTTACTTAATAGCTTGCTGCGGGGCCCTCTGCTAAGCTATTGAACATAATGTTTCAGGATGGAGACAGTTGATCCTTGAACTGCCCTACCCCTATGGATCTCAGACATGGAATTGGAATGGCGGCCTGTGGTTAATACTTAGACTAATGTATGCATGACTATAAGGCTGCCTGTCGTGTGCTTCCATTTAATCATAAGGTTTTATCCACCTTAATTCGCACACTGTCCCAGTGACTGACTTGGGGAGAAAGGTTGCTTTATCTATGCAGTAAGGACAAAGTTCACTTACAGTTATTAATATGTTCAAGTGATGCCCCTGGCTTGAATATGGCAATACAAATAGTAGGTTATTAGCATGGTTGGCAAGAGGGCAATTCACACCCACACATATAGCTAGTATTAGAGACAATGGGGGGTTGACTCAGACTAAACCTGACTCTATAAACCAATGCTTCAAACTTTTCTATGAAAAGGGTGACCTACTAGGGTAACCTACGACCATTCAGCCCTGGACGCATATCTTGACCAAGTGAACCTTCCAGTGGATAGGGAAAGTTGGACGGAAACATTACGCTGGAGGAAATCCAGACTGCTTTCGGTCACATGAAGTCTGGTAAAACTCCTGTACCGGACAGCATCCCTAGTGAATTTTTTTCTTGCTTCTAGCGCCCCGACTGACCTCTCTGTTCGCTAAGTTTGCCAACCTTGACGCCCTACCAGACTCAATGACAGAGGCCCTTATTGTACTGGTCCCCAAACCAGGCAGGGATCCAGAAGACTGTGGCTCATATAGGCCAATCTCCCTCATTAATGCGGATGCCAAGCTTTTGGCAACGGTCATAGAACAATTGGTGCAGGTGGACCAAACTGGATTCATGCCAGGGAAGGGCACCAACATCAATATTCGAAGGCTTTTTCTTAACTTGTCGACAAACCATGACAACAGAGGGACAAGGGTAGTGGCGTCATTGGACGCAAAAAAGGCCTTCGACTCTGTCAAATGGCCTTTTCTATGGAAGGTCCTACAGAGGTTCGGGTTTGCCCTAAATATCTTCAGTGGCTGGGTATGTTATATAAAAGCCCCAGGGTACGGACTAATGGCACTATCTCAGATCCATTTCCCCTGGCTAGAGGCACTCAGCAAGGGTGCCCTCTGTCACCCGGCCTGTTTGCCTTGGCGCTAAACCCGTTGGCAGTGTTTATACATAGTTCCCGACAGGTGGAAAGTTGGCCCCCTGGAGGAGAAAATCTCTCTGTATGCGGATGATACCCTGCTATATCTCAAAGACGCTGATGCCTCCCTGCGGGCCGCCTTAACATATTTTGATGACTTTGGCTGCTTTTCGGGAATCCGTATTAATTGGGCCAAATCTGTCCTTCTCCCATTGGACCTCAATGCCAGAAAGACAGCTGCACCCTCCCCGCTACTCTGGGTGGAGGAATTTAAATACTTGGGAATTAGGGTATTGAGGAATCTTGCCCAATATTATGACCTGAATGTTAAACCGGTGCTGATATCATTGAAAGCCAAATGTGCCACATGGGCCAGCCTGCCTCTTAATGTCTTGGGTCGCATCGATATTTTAAAAATGATATTTCTTCCCAAATTCCTTTATATTTTCCAAAACTGTCCCATATTACTATGCATGGAGTTTTTCAGAGAGATGGATAGCTGCATTGGCTCTTTCTTATGGGCCAGCTCTGTCCCTAGATTAGCTAGGTCCACGATGCACTCCCCATCATTTATGGGGGTCTTGCACTCCCAAATTATAAGGTTTATTTCTGGGCAGCGATACTGGTTACAGTACGGTGGTGGGTGACTGGTTCGCAAAATAATGCGGCGGTTTGTTTGGAGGCTGCCATTGTGGGTTCTCTGACAGAGCTTGGGAACCTTATGTATAGGGGTGTGGGAGCATACTCTTCCCTTCCACTGCCGACTATAGAGTGACACTTAAAATTTGGTTGATTGCTAGGGTACGTTTCATCATACCTGGTCATTGGTCCCCATACCAGCCGCTGTGGGGGAACCCCTCCCTACCACATTTCAGATCGCTTCCAGACCCTCAGGTGTGGACGAGATTTGGGATTAAGCGTCTCCGGGACATTATGCCTTCGGGCATGTTATGGTCTTTTGGGGCTCTAACCTCAAAATATAAACTCCCTAAGGCATGCTGCATGTTCGCAGTTTCCCCCTGCCCCTGTGATGGAGGCGGATCCGATTGAGGACTTGATTGCACTAGATAAACCCCTCTCTGCGCTATATATGGCCCTACTTAATGTCCAGTCCTCTAGAATGGACAAGTTGCGGAAGAAATGGCATACTGACATTCCCGAGTTGGATAGGGCGGAATGGGAGAAGTGCTTGGAGGACTGTTCTAGGCTCATGATAGCCTCCAAGGACAAATTGCTGCAGACTAAATTCATACACAGGGTGTATTATACACCACAAAGGCTACACAGTTTACCCTCAGCATTCCCCGATGTGTCCCAGATGCCAATCAATCAGAGGAGGGATCATATTTTCACGTTTTGGAGCTGCCCACGGGTGGCATTGTTTTGGGCCGCAATTTTTGCCCAGATCAATGCCCGACTGCAGCTGACCCTAAGTTGCTCCCCTGCTCTGGCGTTGCTTGGAATTTACACAGATGATCAGACACCTAGATATATGAAGACACTGATTTAGTACCTTCTCTACTATACCAAAAAAGAGATCTTGTTCAGGTGGACATCCCCCTCTCCACCCATGGTGTCCTCGTGGGAATCTGCAATTAACGGGGTGCTGCCAATGTATAAACTCACATATATAAATAGGAACTGCCCCCGGAAATGTGAGAAAATATGGCAACTCTGGTTAAATGATACACAAATTGATGTGATATAGATGAATAATTTAGTACAGGTTACTGTGTATTAATATTATACTATCACCAAGAAAATGTTGATGAGCTAATCCCCTCAGTGGGAACTCAAAGTGGCAACCTTGATGTGCGAAGTACTGTTATAGCCTCACGATTCTGTACCAATTCTGGCTATGTAACCCTGTATTACTTTTGTAATACTGCTATCCATATCTATCAATAAAGAGCAATTCTGTTTGTAAAAAAAAAAAAAAGGAGTAGACCAAAATCCCTCCTGAGATGTGTGCAAATCTGGTCACTACCTACGAAAAAAGTCTTACCTGTGTGCTTGCCAACAAGAGGTTTCTCCACCAAGTACTAAGTCATGTTTTGCTTGGGGATCAAGTACTTATTTTACTCATTGAACTGCAACTCAATTCATAACAACATTTGTATCATGTGTTTTTTTCTGGATATTTGGTTGATATTCTCTCTTTATCATTTAAAATAAATCTATTATAAAAATTCTAGACCCCTAAAGCGGAGTTCCACTCGTTTTTTTGTTTATTAAAAGTCAGCAGCTACAAAAAGTGTAGCTGCTGACTTTTAATAAACAGTACCTTACCTGTCTCCCGGTCCAGCGACAGCTGCGCCCGAAGCCTCGCACATCTCCCCCCTCCTCCCGACGGCCCCGCCATTCCTAGTGTGGGCACCCGGCCCGGCTTCACGGCCGGGCACACACTGTGCATTCGCGAGTCGCGCTGCACATTCCTAGTGGCCAGGCAATCTTCTGGGACCTGTGATATGTCCCAGAAGATTGCCAGGAGGGAGGGACCGTCTAGGAGGAGAGGAGGAGTCGCCTAGGCGGCCCAGAGGTGGAAGGTGGAAGAGGGACAGGAAGTCCCTCTGAAACCTGGGGACACACTCCCCCCCAAAAAAAATTACATGCCAAATGTGGCATGTAAGTGGGTGAGGAGTGCTTAAAGCGGAAGTTCCATTTTTGGTTGGAACTCCGCTTTAATTTCTTTGTAAGTGGGCAAACTTACAAAATCTGTAGGGCATCAAATAATTATTTTCCCTACTGTAAGCCAGCCAAGCCTGCAGTCTCATGCTTGTGATGTTGTGTTTAACACATGCTTCAAGCTTCCTGTTTGTCTGCCCTGTCTGCTAGTTTTGATTTCCATGTTTATGACTTTGGATTGGAACTTGAACTATTTCCTGAACTCTGTCTGCCTTTTTGACTATGGATTTGACCCTGACTATTCTGAGCCTTGCCTGCCGTGTACCTGTACTGTCACTGAACCTCTCTGCCTGTCTGCCAAACACAAGTACCTGTTTGCTGTGCTCAGTTTGCATCTGCCCGTCGTGGTAGCCAGGCACTATAGCATTGTGTTTAAGTCTTCGGTGCAACCAAGTAACGGTAAGCCTGCTTGCCTTATTGGAAAGGGGGCTGCTATAGGTGAAGAACACAGAAGCCAGCAATAGTGACCATGTTTAGGTCTGGTGATTGGCTGTCCAAGCACTGAGCACTGTAGAGTGAGGAAAAGCAGACCGGGAATGTTAGGAGAGTTTAGGAATTTAACTTGTCCTCTGGGCCAAAACTCGACCACAATAACTACTTGCACCCTGTTCTTCGTGCCCAAAACTATTGTACCTATTATTATTAACTGGACATCTGGAATAGACATTTTAGATGCATACATCCCATATACAATATAAACTGCATGTGTAGTCTAATATACTACTAATAGTATGTATTACTTACTTTACTCCACTGTCCCAAGGTTTTCATCCCGCCAGACGACTGATCCCCCAGAAGCTGCTCTTCTCAGATTGTGTGATTGCCCTCATCGTCATGTATGATGAAGGACCAGCGGTGCTGCATTGTACATGATGTTGAGGGCCTGCCCACATTTAAGGACAGAAGAGGAGAAGACAGTAGAGCCACCTGCTACAGGATCGATGTGTACGGGGGGGCTGTCACTATTATTTTTTGTGGCCAGCCTTGGGCTTTAAACATAACAAGACCTCATAAATATCCCAGGGCACAATATACAGAAATAATTAATAGGACGGCAACTAGTTGAGAGACAGGTTACCTTTAGCATCACAATAAGATATACAGTTAATCGTCTCCTCTGCTTCAAATCCCAACTGTTCATCCAGAAATAAGACATAATTGTCATCTCGCTCCAGGTCCCAAAATCTGAAAATACATTTCATACTTTACGTCAACATTGGTTGGGTAGGAGCTGTCACCATGCTGGTTGCACTGATATAGAAAAAAAATAATTAAACTAGTACAATGATACAAAGGAAGACTAGTATTAAAGTGTTACTAAACCCAGGACCCTGTATTCACTATATCTGGTCTCCCACAGTACACAGAACATGGAAATGCAATTGTTTTGGTAAATATAAACTGCTAAATACTTTTTCATTAGAAGTATATAGCAGTCTTGTGACTTCCATCAATGTCCGGCTGAGCACTGGTTAAAGCTTGTTGGAGGAGTTTTCATTCTACTCTGATTGTCCTATGAGGCTGCATATGAGTCCCTGACACTCTGGACAGTGCTGATCACATGCACTCTCCCAAGAAAAAATAAATCCTCTAGCAATACACACTAAACTGAGCAAGTGCAGTTTGTCCCCTGGCCTCTGTTCTATCAGGAGATGGATTGGGGACAGTAGAAGAAGGGGATGAACAGAGAAGACAGGATCAAACAGCCTTTTTTACACAATGAACAGGATTAACCCCTTAGGTTCCACAGTGAGTATAACAAGCATGCTTTACTGCATATACAGACTGATTTTACTGTTGTAACACTAATAAATTAGAATTTCTTGCACAGTTTCTTTTTATAAGTGCAAGTGCAAATCTTCTTATTGGTTCATGAAGAGCTTACCCAACACGCTACACAAATCTGAAGAAAGAACATTTATGTTATTGTATTTCAGAAGTTTTTTCTTTTATTCTACCGGGACAGAATAAGAAAATAAAAAATGACAAGTTGCCAGTTAAATGTCATGTAACAAAAAAAGGTGATGGGTTCATTTTATATTCATTCATTATTGCTGTAAAGTTAATTATTACTCACTCGTGACATTAAAAGCATACAGTACATCAAGAAAAAAAATGCAGTACATACACATTTCTTCATTTTTTTAGGACAAAAGACTATGAAAATACATAAAAATACAATTTGATCTGCCATAAATGCACTCAGATCCTAACTACCTATTGTGAAATGACACATGCCTGTTTGTGGACTGATCTGGTGCCAGCCCTGTCCAGTTGCCTGTTGATAAAACTACTGAACCCGCCCACTGTCAAACTCCCGAGCATAGGGTCTAATCATCCTGTAGTGCAAGATAAAAACTAGGAGGACTGAACCAATCGATAGGTATATTTCAGATATAATAGAACACTTGAAATGATCGATTTAACAGACCAAGGGAGCAAATGAGAGGAGGTCATTGTTAGGTTTTACATTAGACTTTAAAATGAGCCTGTGAAAACCCTATCAAATTCAAATAAAGCACATGATACTATAAATAGCTGTAGGCAAGTCACAAGCTTTCCTGTAAAAAGTGAGTGTTTCCCTACTAACGTCCGAACCTCTCTGCTAGTCTTATAAAAAGTTGGACAGCCTCACAGACCAATAGGAAGGTTAGGATCAAGAAGGGGTGGCCCCAAGCCTAACTTTTACAGGAAAGAAGAAAACATTGAGTTTGTCTTTAACTTCAACTGCCTATAGCTCAGCATCTACGGATCATTCTGGCATGTGGTTTTCATTAAATGCAACCGCTACTTATGCATTTTTCACCACATTTTCAGTGAGAGCTGCCAAGGTTTGTGTTATATTTATTCAACCTCAAATAAACCTACCTTAATCCATAACTCCAGCAAAACCATTTTAATTTAAGTTTGGATAGTGTGGGGGAGAATTAAAGCCTGACATTTTTATTGGTACCGATAGCCCTCTTAGTGATATTTCCCCAAACTTCCTGCCCCCAGAGACACATGTAGTGTCCCCCCCCCCCCTAAAAAGTCAGTGGTTCCTCCTGCGGAGTTCCACCTTACTACTCTATCCTGTAGTAGCATGGAGGCTGGCGGGAGAAACCACTGAGCACTGCAGGGACACAACAGATCGACTCTTGCAGAAGTATCAGTGTCTGTACAGAGAGTGTCAGTGTCTGTACATAGCAGTCTTTAGCAGTACTGGCAGCATAAAATGAATAATTATTTCCTTCTTTACATGCCACAACTTCGTTTAGAACTGTATTTTAAAGAGAAAGTCACATTAACCCTAAGCCTAAGCCTAACCAGGAACAACAGCGTTAAATATTGGAAAAATGTATAGGATCAGGACAATTTACAATATACTTTTATGTATTTATACATTATATACTGTATATATACACGCCACTTTATTAGGTAAGCCTTGCTAGTACTGGGTTGGACCCATTTTTGCCTTAATTATTCATGGTGTAGATTCAACAAGGTGTTGGTCCATATTGACATGATAGCATTATGCAGTTACTCCACATTTGTCGGCTGCACATCCATGATGCGAATCTCCCATTCCATCACATTCCAAAGGTGCTCTATTGGATTGGGATCTGGTGACTGTGGAGGCCACTGGAGTACAGGGATCTCATTGTCATGTTCAAGAAACCAGTGGTGAGATGATTTGAGCTTTGTGACATGGTGCATCATCCTGCTGGAAGGAGCCATCAGAAGATGGGTACACTGCAGTCATAAAGGGATGTACATGGTCAGCAACAATACTCAGGTAGGCCGTGGTGTTTAATCAATACTCAATTGGTACTAAGGGGCCCAAAGTGTGCCAAGAAAATATCCCCCACACCATTACACCACCAGCCTGAACCGTTGATACAAGGCTTCTGACCCTACCATCTGGATGTCGCAGCTGAAATCGAGTCTCAATCAGACCAGGCAACATTTTTCAAATCTTCTATTGTCCAATTTTGGTGAGCCTGTGCAAATTGTAGCCTCAGTTTCCTGTTCTTAGCTGACAGGAGTGGCATCCAGTATGTTCTTCTGCTGGTGTAACCCATCTGCTTCAAGTTTCAATGTGTTGTGCATTCAGAGATGGTATTCTGCATACCCCAGTTGAAGTCTCTTCAGACGAAACACGTCGGTGAGGAGGTTCTGCTTCAGCTCATTGCGCCTGTTCTTTACACATTGGAATTCCACGTTATGCTCATTATTCCTTCTACGCATGTAAGTGCAATTTTATCTCAATAAATTTACTTGGTTAAACGGTATTACGCTATGTGGTATCCCTTTATCGTTGTATGAGGTTGACACAACCAGCTACTACAACTCACGCAAGTCACAATATTTTGGAGATCCTGCCTTGATTGTTACCTATGCTGTATATGAGGAACGGTGGATACAGTTCATTTGATGAGGATCCAACAGATATCTGATTCGTTTTCCTTGAGATCTTTACTGATGTCATGCGTTCACCCAGAATATTTCTGGTAAGGGTATTTCATACATTCCTCTGGTGGAGGTCCACACTGCATGTGGGTGAATAGTGTACCTTATATGACGTTGGTATCCCGTGACAAGAGGATATTACTTATCAAAATAAATCAGTCAAGAGATCACTTCAATGTTCTCATATTTTGGACACTTTAACACTTTGCACTGTTGATTTATGTCAATTTTACACTGTGCTAACAAGCATATCATATAGCGCTGCACTTTTGTTCATATTTGCTTTATACAATATTAGGGTTTATTGTTGTGCTGGCTGCTTTTATTTCTCTCTTTTTTATTAGGGAAGCGCAGTATTTTTTTCTTTTCACTTCTATGGTATTCTGCATACCTTGGTTGTAACAAGTGTTTATTTGAGTTACTGTTGCCTTTCTATCATCTCGAACCAGTCTGCCCATTCTCCTCTGACCTCTGACATCAAGGCATTTTCCTCCACACACCTGCTGCTCACTGGATATTTTCTCTTTTTCTGACTATTCTCTGTAAACCCTAGAGATGATTGTGTGTGAAAATCCCAGTAGATCAGTTTGTGAAATACTCAAACCAGCCACCTGGCACCAACAACCATGCCACGTTTCAAGTCACTTAAATTCCCTTTCTTCCCCATTCTGATGCTCTGTTTGAACTTCAGCAAGTCATCTTCACCACATCTAGATGCCTGAATGCATTGAGTTGCTGCCATGTGATTGGCCGATTAGCAATTTGTGTTACCAAGCAATTGAACAGGTGTACCTAATAAAGTGGCCAGTGAGTGTATACATCACAATAAAAAAATAGGTGATAAAAGGTTTTGTGTCCAAAATGCAATGACCAAATTATCAGTGCTGAAAAATGTGCACCAGACAAAAGCGAACAGTAAATGGAACCAAATTTTGTGAGTTGGAATGCTGGTGAATACATGACCAAAATCGATTAGCAACTCCACAATAATATATATGAGGTCAATACACTACATTTCAGCTTCTGAAAATCGGCAAGCTTTTCTTTGGTGTGAAAGAGTCAAAGCTGATTTCTTATCCTCAGGTGAATGTTTGGCAGCAAGGTAAAATTTTGTTGCCCACATCGATTTGGCACTGATACTTATGTGATACATGTCACAGTTCAATACACATTTATCGCACATAAAATCAAAGTTATCATACCCATTACCCAATAAGCTAGCAATCTTTCAACTCAACCTAATCCTAGACTTTAAACTTCATCCTAATGCCAAAGGGCTCATCAAACAGGCGCAGAGTCCTGTCGTCCGTGCAGAGATGTTTTTGCTGCGTCTGCATCCACCTCAGATTTGCATGCAGGCATCCCATAAAAGTGGATGTAGATGCATCGGCTGCACGGACCCAGTCAGTGGCGTAGCTAGCACATCTGGCACCCGAGGCTAGACATTTTTCTGCACCCCCCCCCCAAGGAAAATGGTATGTGGCAATATAGCAGCGCCATGCAAAAACTGTGGGTGTGGTCTGATTGCATTAACAGTGGGAGGGGCTGGGGCTTAAAGGGCCATATATGAGAATTAAAGGAGAAGTGTGAGAATACTATTTATGAATCATACTTAGCTAGGTGGTTGCTGCATCTGTTCTCCTCCTGCTCTAAGGCTGAGAACCGAGTAATCAAACAGCCGATCTCTCAGTTCTCAATGCTCCCTGAGCAGAGAGCTGGTGGCTGTCAGTCTCTGGCTCTGCTCTCTCCCCCATCCCCCTCCCCTCGGTGCTCACTGAAACACTGGGCTGCAGAGGGGCGTAAGTGGCCGGCTCAGGCTCTCAGCAGCTCATTAAGAGGCTGAGCTGGGTCCTGGTCTAGGCATGTGAGCAGATCCCAACTATATGGTTGCGATCTTTCCCCAGCCTGGACCGACTCTGTGACATCAGCCGAGAGCGGGCTGGGTAACAGGAATGCAAAACAATCTGCACTGTGATCAACAAGAGAAGTACAACCAAACAGGCTTTGGCTGTACTTCTCCTTTAATAAATCTATCACATGACCTGTCTCTCTGCTCCTGTTTGGCATTACTTGCTACAACTGATAAATGTCCCCATTTATATTGTGAACTCACCCTCCAGGTCCCAGGTAGGCTCATCCTCAACCCAGGTTTAAATCCAGGCTCTTTCTTCCTGAAGCTGGAAGGTCCTTCAGGCACCTTCTTTCCTACTCCAGAGAGCCTCCACTATCCCCCTCTCATAGTCCAGGGCCTCCAGACACCCCTCTCCTAATCTGGGACCTCCAGGCACCCCCTCACCTAGCCCAATATCTTCCTTGTACCCCCCCATCTAGGGGCTCCCCCACGGACCTCCAGGGTCTAATCCTCTCCCCACAGACCTCCGGGACCTGA
>BLSH010076090.1:1771295-1798831 GCA_018402905.1 Glandirana rugosa | reverse complement strand
GCACCCCCCCCCCCCCACAGCCCAGGGTGGCCTCTTCCACGCCCCCCAGTCCAGGCTCTCCTCTGCACCCACCCAGTCCAGGGCCTTCTTTGAAGCCTCCCCTTCTCTGTGGTGCCTCACGCAGAAAAAACATAGCCTGTTTGGACACTGGGCAGGACTAGGAGGGAGACCTGCCTGTCTATTACACTTGATCGGGCGGCAGTGACACCCTTAGAGCAGTTCCCAGTGCAGGTGGGAGCAGAACCCCAGACGGCGCCCCCCTAGATGCGTCACCTGGGGCAGGCGCCCCCCCAGTTTCAGCCCTGGACCCAGTTGCATGTCAAAATTTGCCATGCGGGCAGGAGCTCTGTTCTGTGCGTTCAGATCTGTACACCCACTCCTGCCCGCATGTCAAATTTTAACCTGTGACTATGTCTGTGCTCCCGCTGCTTCTGAATCCACTTCTATGGGCTGCCTGCATGCAGCTCTGAGGTGGATGAAGATGCAGCAAAAAGTGGCTCTGCGGGGGGCGTGTCTGGATGTAGGCGACAGCGGACGTGTCGGTGAAAGGCTCCGGCAATCCTACCACTAATCCTTTACCATCCGTCACTCCACAGCGCAGGGGGGACCATCCATAACTGCCCTCTCACCGATGAACACCGGGGCATCCTCTCGAGGCACTTTGAAGTCGGTTGGTGGGCCGGCCCCATTACGCGAGTCCCCGGCTTGCGGCCTAGTTCGCGGATCACCACTGCTTTCCCAGCAGATAGGCCATCCAAGGCCCCATCGCCCCCTAACAAGTCATCGACCTGTCCTCCTGCCGGGCGGCCTACTCTCCATCCCTACAGCCAGTGGATTCTGTGGGTGGAAACACCGTGGGAGCAATCGTGGCCCTCTACACAGCCACGATTGGCCGCCACCGGGGCCTATCTCCATCATCCAGAGAGGGGGGAGTGATGCGCTTGTAGCTGCACTGGCCTTGTCCCCCCTTAACTACCATCCAGCTATCTTTGTAAGATCCGGCCGGAGGGGGTGAACGGGTGGCACGGTACAGAGGAAATACGGACCTGAGGCCCATCTTCACTTTGGACTCTGCAGCACATCCGCGAGTTGTGGCCTGGTGAGTGAGCTCTGCAGGGTTTGTCCCCCTATTGTATGTGTGCTCTTCTATCCTCTGGCAGTGGGGTGCCCGGAGTGATTTCCCCCTGTGCTGCCCTGCTGACTGTTGTGAAGCTATAATACTGGACAGTACCGCCATATACCCCTTTGCTCCCACTGTACATATACATTGCCTACAGGGGAAGTGTGTCAAACACCAGAGGGGCGGAATGATGGTTAAATATGGGCCACTCGCGCCTACATCGGCAGCGGAGCAGCTAGCCAGGTTTAGAAGGCAGGAGGATGTAGACACTCCAGCGGGCCCAGAGCATGTGCCACAGCCCTCGATCCCCACAGTCTCTCCTACATTGCTATCACAGGGGTTGATCAAATCCGGACCAGCCTTTTTTGCCACGCAGGGTGATTTGCCTCCGGTGTTGGATCCCCCTTATAGCCCTACAGACAGTGCAGGTTCTGGGCCCCCTATAGCAGAACCCACATTGGCCGAGATTATGCTGGCAATTCAGGACTGTAAAACCTCCCTATCGCTGCAGATTGAAACCATCCGCATTGATAACTCCCTGCTGAAGCAAGATGTACAGATCTTGAGAGAGAGAACTGGGGCAGGTGAGGAACGTATTAGTACACTAGAAGATACAGTACAGCCCTTATCAGCTAATGTGCAGGCGAATACTGACGAAGTAGCGGCTCTTCGCGCAAAAATAGATGACCTAGAGAACCATTCCCGAAGGAACAATCTCCGCTTTGTGGGGTTCCCGGAACGTTCAGAGGGTTCCTGTCCGGAGCGGTTCCTGCACTCTTGACTGCGAGGGGCACTGGGGGTTGAGGCCCTATCCCACAACTTCCTCATCGAAAGGGTGTATCGTACTCCACTGCACGCACCAAACCCTGGGGGCCTCCCCACGTTCCTTGATAGCACGCATCTTTAACTTCCAAGACAAAGTGACGATTCTGCGCTTAGCCAGAGAAAAAGGTCCACTTAAGTACAATGGCAACACCATCCCTATTTATCCTGATTTCTCTGCAGAGGTCCAGCGTCAACGTGTCTCCTTCTCTGTGGTTAAAAGCCATCTCCGGCAAGAGGGCCTAATCTATGTAATGCTGTTTCTGGCCAAATTGAGGGTCACCTGTGATGGAAAAGCTCACTTTTACAATACCCCTAAGGAGGCTATGGCCTGGCTCGATGAACTTTTCGGCCCACAGCGTCGGCGGGGATGCACAGGACAATGAAAATGATCACTCTGCTACCCCTCTTATGTGAACCAGGCTCTGTGGGCAAAACCACTGACGGATATCCACCATTACACCTAACATCTGCAGTCAATGATAGCAGTAAATTACCTTGAATCGTGACCTTGTGTGTGCTACAACTCTCCTGTGCTTAGGCCTGTTTGCCGAAGGCCTAAAAAGAACTACTTTTTGTCTGCTTGGAATGCACCAGTCAAAACCGAACATGGGGAGGTGAGTGAGTCAGCGCAAACACCCTTTACACCTGGTCCTACACCTGAAATGGGATGTACTGGACTGCGGCCAAGGCTGTATCCACCATACCAGAATCCCCTTTCTTGAGTATATTATGTATAATGCTGATCCCATTTGTAGTCACCTCGCCGCTACCCTACATTACTCATCTTTTCTAAAGGGCAATACCTATGCCTCAACGGAGCCCAAGATCCAGGTCATCAACCCCATCCCACTGAATGGCGAAACCATGGGAACTGTTTTTTGTCTGGTTACTATTTGGGTTTTTTGTAGGATTTATAGGTGGTTCGGGAACCAAGCTCGCTAGGTTGGGGATGGTTGAGCGGGGTGGGCTGGGTGCGGAAGGGAATGGTTGTTCTACTATGGACCTTTTATGGTGCATTGAACTTTCTGTTAGACTATTATTGTCTTTTTACTTTATACAAGCAGGATACTTTATTCCCACGGACTGTTTATGGGTGACCCAATACTCTATCATCTGGTCTGATCTCCATATTGTAAATGTAAATTTCCATAATGCTCCTTCTGATGTAAACTATGTTTTGTGTGTTATCAATGGCTAAATCACTTAAAATTATTTACTGGGATGTAAGAGGGGTAAACTCTCCTCACAAGCGGTCCTTAATTTTTTCATTTCTCAGGTGACATCAACCACATATTATTTGTTTACAGGAGACACACCTGGTTAAGGAACGGCTGCGATCGCTTAAAAGAGCGTGGTTAGCTTCCTCATTTCATGCTACCCACACCACTTACTCTAGGGGCGTTTCTATTCTTTTGGCCAAATCCTTGGCAGCTGAAATTACATCCGTTAAAACGGACCCAGACGGTCGGTTTGTTATAATCACTATGCGACTTGCTAAAACTACCTTTACTTTGGTCAATGTGTACGTACCTCCTCCATTTACCCCGGATCTCCTTTCCAGGCTGTCTCTCCTCCTTGTCGCTAAAGCCCCTGGCCCTGTGCTGTATATAGGGGATTTTAATGCGGTTTTAGACCCTTCATTGGACCGCTTGGGGGATGTTGGTAAATCCTGCCCCTCTTTTGTGGACTGGGCCGGAGTCTATAATCTTACTGAGTTATGACGGCGGAAGCACCCTACTGAATGTCAATACTAATGTCACTCTGATTCCTTTCACACAATGTCTCGCATTGACCTTGCGTTTGCTGCTCCCGATGCTCTCCCGTTGGTATCCTCAGTGTCTTACCTGCCCAGGGGGGTGTCTAATCACGCACCTCTGATGGTAGATCTCCTCCTTCTGCCCGCACAGGGTCCTGCTATATGGTGCATGGGCCCGCAGTGGCTGGAAGACTAGATCGTGCAGAGATCTTGCGAGAGGGACATCGTGGACTATTGGAGGCTCAACCGAGGGTCTACTGACCCCTCCAACGTGTGGGAGGCGTCTAAGGCTGTACTTAGAGGTGCCTTTATGTTAGTGACAGGTGTCCTGCATAAAAACGCTGTGCAGTGCACCAAAGAATTGGAGGAGGCGTTGGTGGTTGCGGAGGCGGATTACGCGGCAAGCCCTACTTTACAAGCCGTGATTTATGGCTATCTAGACGTAGGGACTATGAGCTCAAATTACTAGACTTAACTCAAAAACGTATGCTTTATGTGACACAGAAAATATTCGAACATGGCCATAAAGCCGGACAGCTTTTAGCCTACCTAGTAAGACCAGACCGTACCCCTATTTCTATCCCTCGAATTCTCACCTCACAAGGAAGGATTAGTGACATCCCACAAGTCATTACGAACGCATTTCTGTCCTTCTATAAAGACCTGTATACCACAAGGGCCCACTATTCAAATACGCACGTAACTGAGTACCTTGCACGAATCCCTTTCCCCCACTTAAAATACCAAGAAACGGAAGACTTGAAGGCCCCCATCACAGTGGAGGAAGTTAAGGTGGCGATTTTGCAACTGCCGCACCACAAATCCCCGGGTTTGGGTGGCTTCCCGGCCGAAAGGTATCAGAAGTTTAATTCACTACTTAGCCCCCTCCTACTTAATACATATAACAAAGTTTCAAAAACAGGCATTCTCCCGCCATCTATGAGGGAAGCATTAATTGTACTACTGTTGAAGCCCAGGAAAGACCCATTACTCTGTGATTCATACCGCCCCATATCTCTTATAAATGTGGATGTTAAAATTCTGGCAAAAGTCTTGGCCAATCGTCTTAACCTAGTATTTCAAAAACGAATAGGATGTGACCAGGGAGGTTTTATCCCAGGCAGATCTACTAGAATGAATATACATAGACTATTCCATAACCTACAATACCCACATAGTTGCACACCTACTAGGGTAATAGTGTCACTCGATACCAAAAAGCTTTTGACAGTGTAGAATGGTCCTACGTGTTTAAAGTCCTGGAGAACTACGGATTCAGTCCACGCATGATAGCCTGGATTAGACTCCTGTATTGCTCCCCAAAGGCACATATTAGGGTTAACTCCAGGGTGAGGGAGGCGTTTCTGATTACCAGGGGTACCAGGCAGGGGTGTCCGTTGTCTCCCCTCCGGTTCTCCCTGGCCATGGAACCCCTTGCCATCCAGATACGTAGAACTCCACAAATAAAAGGCCTTCCTATTGGGACAATTGAGGAACAAATATCTCTATACACCAACGATACTCTGGTGTACCTAGCCGACCCAAAAGATTCCCTTAAAAATCTATTATCAATTATTAACACCTTTGGGGACTACTCAGAGTTCAGGGTGAACTGGGAAAAATCTACCCTCTTCCCCTTGGATAGCGAAGCCATACCATTGATACATGCGGGGTCGGAACTACAAGTTGTATCTTCATTCAGATACTTGGGCGTGGTGGTGCAATTACCACTCTCTAAGTATATTTCAAATAACGTGTGCCCCCTATTAACACAACTACAGGAACACGTTAAACAATGGATGGACCTCCCACTGGATCTCATGGGCAGGGCCAATATTATTAAAATGATTTACCTCCCTAAATTGCTCTATATCTTGGCCAATGCCCCATGTAGGATTCCAAAATCAATTTTTAAGCGTATTGACTCTCTATGTACTACATTCCTATGGCGGGGGGGGCACCCAGGATAGCACTTGAGATGCTTCGACTTCCCTCTCATTTGGCAGGCCTAGCCTTCCCCAACTTCTACCTGTATTACCTGGCCTGTTTATACACGACAGGTTACACCCCAATAGCACTAACGCCTGTACTAGTACGGAAGGGGCCATAGTCTCCTCCATGGAGACTTTACATAACGTGATATATAGAGACCGCGTCCCCGACCGACCAGGGGCAACAATAATACAAATGTCCCTCTCTTTCTTTAGGTCAATAAAAAATAGACATGCTCAGGAGTCTTCAAGTGCCTCACCGAACATGCCCTTGTAGTTTAACGGCACTCTTAAGGAGCTGGAGTCTATTCCAGATCCGGTGAGATGGTCGTCCAAGGGAGTCAAATATTTGTGCCACTTGTTTGACGAGCAAGGCTTTAAACCTTTACGACAAATACAACAAGAGTTCGACCTCCCAAATCACTATATCTTTTATTATTATCAACTGAGACATGCTATTAGAGCACAATTTGGTACTCTAGATAACCCACTCCTTATGCCTGCAGTAGAAAAATTACTAAGAGACCCTGCCACCACTAATCTTATTTCTACTTACTATATGACTCTGCTTACAGACACTAACCCTAGATTCCAGGCCGCCCAAACTAAATGGTCTAATCTGGACATACAGATTACTGAAGATGATTGGTCAGAACTCACTGACACCTTTAAAACGTCGGTCATCTCCTCTAGAGATCGAGTTATTCAACTCAAAGTCTTCCACCACTCCCACCTTACTCCGTCTCGGCTCCACAAAATGGGCTTACTACCTACGGACACATGTTTTAGGGGATGCGGGCAACAGGCAGACTCTATGCATTGCTTTTGGCCCTATAGTACAGAACTTCTGGAGGGAGATCAGCTCCTTTATTTCATCGGCTCTGGGCCTTCCCAATATTATCAACCCCAAGAATTGTCTCCTAGGGGTCTTCGGGGACTTATCTCTGTCAGCCTCGGCGAAGAAGCTTATTCGTATCCTTTTTTTCTACACAAAGAAGTCTCTTTTGCTGACGTGGAAGAGTTCACTGACACTAAATAAAACTATATGGCTGAAACTGATAAATGATGCATTACCCTTATATAAGATTACATCCGATCTCAGGAAGCGGAGTAAGGGATTCTATAAAGTCTGGGGCAGATGGTTAGCTAGTCCCCTTACGCTGTGTCCTAATCTGCCATGATGAGTATTCATGTTTCATTTACCCTAAGCCGGACTTAGCCCGTCAGACCTCCCTTAACTAGTATTGCACCTTGATGTATATGTTGGACAAACTCCGGCCCAGCCAGTTGGAAATGTATATATGAACCATATGATGTTGACTTTGTGAATGGGGAACCTTATTACCAATGCACAAGTTATTAACCCTGTGTACCTGCTTGTCCAATTTGTTGCCCGATGGGCTGTTGTTTTTATGTTTGTACGTCTTTATAACCAATAAAAATATCTTAAAAAAAAGGGGGCTCTGCACAGAGGACAGGACTCAGCGCCCATCTGAATGAGCCCTAAAGAGGAACTTCACTCCTGTCCAGCTGTTTTTTTTTTTTTTGTTAACCACCCCTTTCCTGTCATGATGACTTATCATTATTTCACTTACTCACCCACCCATATCACTCACCCAGATCAAACGTTGTCTTGCTGTGATCTGCTGTTCACGTGTCACAGCTCAGGCCCAACACAGCCATCTTGGTCCTCCTCAGTGATCCTAAACCAGTTCCAGGTTCATGCAACTGGCCCACAATGATGTGCGCCAGCTTCGACCATGTCCTCTGTGTGTCCCTACTCTTGCAACCTCATGGGATATGTTATGGGGATATCCCAGAAGACTGCAGGAGAAGGTACACATTATTCTTGCTTAGGTGAGAATGGCAGGAGGAAAGGGGTGATCATATAAAAAACAAAACAACAAAGCCCCAAAATATATATATATAGAACCTTCCTTTCATTCCTCCCCCATCTCTACGACCAAGCCCTATTTAGTGAAATGCATTAGCATGGGCGGTCCTGGGGTGGGGCTGTGATTGTAATGTTTATGGATGTTTTCTACAATAAACATCCATGTCAGCGACCTCTCCAGGGTGCAGTAGTTTTTTGTTTCTACATGATGAAGCGCAAATGAGATTTATTGTGATTATAATCCATTATAATGGAATATATTTGATGCTGTGTGCGTCTCACAGGAGAGTTGCTGCTTTAGAACTTTATAGGCTTGTGCATGGCTGAAAAATTTGTTCGTTTTTCTTCTGTACGTTTTTTTATTTTTTCGGAAATTCTAAAAATTCGGACATTCGAAAGTTCGGATTCAAAATTCAGAAATTCGCGAATTCGGCAATTCGAAAATGCCAAAATTCAATATTTAGAAATTCGAAAGTAAAAAAAAATCGAAAATTCAAAAAATCTGAAATTCGAAAATAAGAAAGAACATTTTAATTTACTAACTAATAAATAACTATTAAATTATAGGTATTGCAATTTCCTTGAAAATATATCTGTTAGTGAACGTAAATACAAAATTTATCACTAAGAGCCATATTTTCAAGGAAATTCCAATAGCTATAATTTAATAATTATTTATTAGTTAGTTATTATTATTTCAAATGTCCTTTCTTGTTTTAGAATTACCCAAATTTCCGAAATTCAGAAATAAGAACATGTGAAATAATAATTAACTAATAAATAACTATTAAATTATAGGTATTGGAATTTTTCGGCTTTTCCGATTGCTGAATTTCCAAATTACCGCAATTCGGATTTGCCGGTTATCGGATTACCGAATTTTTGAAATCGGAAACACGAAAATTTTGAAAAATTCAGAATTTCGTATTCGTCCGAATTGCCGAATTTCGAAAAATTTGTTAAAAAATAAATTCGGAACAAAATGAATTGCACAAGCCTAGAACTTTATATTTCATGTAAATAGCGCAGTTTTTACTTTTTGATATAATAAGATTTTAATGATTGCATTTACAATTTTATTAAAAACTGAAATCCAGGGGAAAAAAAAAAACAACACCAATTCTGCATCTGTGTAATGTCTGTTATGCTTCTAAATGCAGTACTTGAATTTAATTTGGTATATGCTTCATGTACAGCAGTTTTCAGCATGGGAATGAAGAAGGAAAAACGAGGGGCCAATCAGGCAGGGGGAAAGAGCAGAGTAAGCAGAGTGATGACTTTATTAATCTGCTGTTAATTCTGTAGGGCTCTTTCACATAAGCGGCTGGAAAGGAGGGTACAAACAAGTGGCTGAGCCATGTTTGTACTGCCCCCTGGCCACACACCCAAATGCTAACATTACAGCCTGACAGAGCTGTACATATGCTGGGGCTGCAATGCTTTGCTTCATGTCCGCTGCATTTTTAACTCGTGCTGCAGAGTTTGACAGGCGGCACCACCCATCAAACTCACCCACTGATATCAATGGGGCCGCATCGCAACCACAAGTCAAATGCTTGGCTCATAGATGCTCATAGTTAGAGGGGGAAAAAAAAAGTAGCGCCTCCTGAACGCCTATCAGTCATTGCTATACTGTCCTCTGAAAAATGACCCACCGCTAATTGCTTTTCAGAGGGCGGTATGCTTACAGCCTGTCTGAGAGAAGCCTAACTGTCCAAACACAGACAGGAAAGTGACCATACTGTATTTTTTGAAGTGGAACTACAGTGCATCTAAGCACCACAAAACAAAAATGCTATTTACTTACTTTTTATCATTCAAAGCAAACTCCTCCATCCATCCAGGGCTCCATGCTTTATTTTTGGCATTTCTGGCAGTGGCCATCTTGAGTAAGGGCAGACGATTCATGTATCATTTACTTCCTGGAATCCATTTGCCCTTAGCTCAGGGATAGGCTGAGCTTAGAACCCTCCCTCCCCTCCTGAAGACTACTGGGATGTATGACATCATTTCCCTAGGCATATAAACTAGGAAGTAAGTGAAGAAATGTAAAAAAAAAAGAAATAGAATATACGTTCCTATCTATTTACTAATGCTAGCAGCATAAGGATTAAAATGAGTCCATGTTGAGTGAGAGAGTGAATTTCCGCTTTGAGCTGTAATAGAAAAAAGCGAGCTCACAAACATGGCTCTATTGTGTGGCAGAGCTGTGTAAATCACAGGACTGGGTGGATAGAAATACAAATCCTTTAACAGGTCAAACCGGTCCCCTATATGTATTCCAACTTTGTATTGCTTGCTGGGGTTTCTACTTTAGCTTCAACGTAATGCCACCCTCAACCCTAATCTTCAAGGTCAGCCAATAATGACATCATTCATTACACAGATACTAGTGCCAATAATAGTGTTGTGCTAGAATTTAATGCATCTAAACATATCTATTCAAATATGAATGAAAAAAATTCTGGCACCGATAAATAATATGGCACGTTATTTGTGCCAAAAAAAGTGTGCTGGAATTTCCTTGCTGTATGCAATAGATCAGAACAAAGGCTTACCTTATGACACTTTCTCCTGTAGCTGTAACAAGCAGAGTCTTCTCAATACAAAGAATGTCTGCCGTCTTCCCGATCCTTCCAGTAAGCTTCACCTGTGGGGCACAACCATAACGCTAAGACAAGCTAGGTTGTAAAGTAAAGAGAGGGTGTATACTAATGTATTGCCAACCACAACTTTTTTCTTACTTTTTGATAGGGCGGGGAAGGGTTAGAATCCCCTTCTGCCCTTCTCTGCTATCTGGGGAGAGATTTACCTTCACTTCCTGTCCTGCTGACATCTCAGCAGACAGAAAGTGAGAAGTACTCTCCAA
This sequence comes from Glandirana rugosa, assembly GCA_018402905.1. NCBI lineage: Eukaryota > Metazoa > Chordata > Amphibia > Anura > Ranidae > Glandirana > Glandirana rugosa. The sequence continues at coordinate 1,788,376 of BLSH010076090.1, read as the reverse complement.
TAGTAACACAGTAAAAATGCTTTTCTTTAGTAGAATAGGAGAATGCTAGAACCTCTGCCAGATTTTTATTTCGGCTTGTTTCCTTGATGCAGATTTGCCTTTAGGGGAAATCTCTCAAATGGAGATATCAGATATCTTATACAGTGGGGAGGTCCATCACAGGAGTCCCTGGAGGAAAAGTAATATAACAAGTGGAGACCTGAGGAGCTTGTACCTAAAGCAATGTTAGACCTACTATACAGTGGTGAGGTCCTTTGCAGACGTTGAGGGCACATCCATTAGTGCATTTGGGTGGCATACATGGTCCAGTGTTAATTTCGTCGACTGAATTAACACTATTTGTATTTTAGTCAACTAAAATACAACTAAAACTAAAATGACATTTTCGTAAAAAGATGGACTAAAACTAAATTGAAATCAGTACATTTTAGTCAACTAAAATCGAATGGGTTTAGTTAAATTGTAATTCATTATTGAACTCCTTCATATCCGCGCTATAGCCAAATGACGGCTACAGCGTGGATCTACTTTGCTGGGAGACCGTCAATAGAAGTCCTCCCGAGCATGCGCTGTTTGCGCATCCTTGCGGGGACGATCACTGCACTCTCTGTGATCATCGAGTCTATGAGACTCGGCTGATCACAGATCTGACCTGGCTCCTTACCACGTGATCAGCTGTCAGCCAATGGCAGCTGATCATGTGATGTAAACAAAAGATCGGTGATCTTTTTTTTCCCCTCGCGCTGACAGCGTGAGGAGAAAAAAAAAACAGATCAGTGCCGGCTTCTGTCAGAGGGACATCAGTACCTCGCACAGAGAGCCGCGGATGGCTGTCTGTGCTCACCAGAGCCCCCTGCCAGTGCCATCTATCATTTCCCACCAGTGCCACCTACCAGTGCCCAGCAGTGCCACCTATCAATGCCCACCAGTGCTGCCAATCAATGCCCATCAGTGCCTCATCATCAGTGCCACCAATCAGTGCTGCCTATCAGTGTCACCTACCAGTGCCACCTATCAGTATCGCCTATCAATGCCACGCATCAGTGCCCTTAAGTGCCACCTATTAGTGCCACCAATCAGTGCCAACCATGTGTGCTGCCTCATCTGTGCCCATCAGTGCCGCCTTATTAGTGCCCATCAGTGTAACCTATAAGTGCAGCCTATCAGTGCCGCCTCATCAGTGCACATCAATGAAGGAGAAAAATTAGCTGTTGTCAAAAATTTATAACAAACTATAAAACGTTTTTTTTTTTTTGTTTTTTTTTAGCAAAACATAAAAAAAAACCAGCGGTGATTAAATACCACCAAAAGAAAGCTCTATTTGCGTGAAAAAAAATGATAAAAATTTAATTTGGGTCCAGTGTTGCACGAGTGTGCAATTGTCATTCAAAGTGCAACAGCACTGAAAGCTGAAAATTGGTCTGGGCAGGAGGGGGGTTTAAGTGCCTAGTAAGCAAGTGGTTAAAGGAGAAGTACACTTCCCCAGTGTATCACAGGAGTGCAGTTCGTTCTGCACTCCTGTGACCCCTTCCCAGCAGACAGTGGGCTTAAGCCCGCTGTCAGCTGACCTCACAAAGCCAGTTCAAGCTCGGGCACGATCGTGACAATGGAGTCGGGATCTGTCCACATGCCTGGACTGGCAAACGGCTCAGCCTCTCAGTGAGCCACTAAGAGCCTGAGCCGGAAGCTCCCACCCCCTCCACAGCCCAGTGCTCCAGTGAGAGCAGAGGGGCACAACTGACAGTCAAGTATGATTCTAAAAAAAAAAAAAAAAAAAAAAACAACCCATAAATCTCTTTTAAGCATTTCTCCTGAATTTCCAAACTACTTATATACTCCTGGAGTAAATATCTAATAACATGTTATTATTTATGGTATAAAAGGTTTGTACATACACTAAAGACACCGATTTAGCTGCTCTGATACCATGTCGTCTAAATCTGTGTCTGTAGTGCATGTTCAAACCTTTAAAAAGAAGTGTCACTAAACCCAGGGCCCTGCATTCACTATATCTGGTCTCCCACAGTACACAGAGCATGGAAATGCAATTATTGTAGTAAATATAAGCTGCTAAAATACCCTTTCTCATCAGCAGTATATAGCAGTCTTGTGACATATATCAGTGTCTGGCTGAGCACTGGTTAAAGACTGTAGGAGGAGTTTTCATTCTCCTCCAACTGTCCAATGAGGCTGCAGGACCCCTGACCCTCTGTCTGGACTCTGTGCAGAGTGACTCCAAGGTTCTGTACTATCAGGAGATAGGAGATGGATTGTGGATAGTGGAAGAAGGGGAGGATCAGAGAAGACAGGGTCAAACAGCCTTTTTACACAATGCAAAGGATTGACCAATTAGGTTCCACAGTGAGTATAACAAGCATGTGTTACTGCATATACAGAGTGACTTTAATGTTGTGGGTTTAGTAACACTTTAACTACTTCAGCCCCGGACGGATTTGCCCGCTTAATGACCGAGCCATTTTTTGCGATACAGCACTGCGTCGCTTTAACAGACAATTGCACGGGCGTGCGATGCTGTACCCAAACAAAATTGCCGTCCTTTTTTTCCCCACAAATAGAGCTTTCTTTTGGTGGTATTTGATTACCTCTGCAGTTTTTATTGTTTGCGCTATAAACAAAGAGCAACAATTTTGGAAAAAAAAAAAAAATTTTTTTTTTACTTTTTGCTATACTACATATCCAAAAGAAAAAAATGAATTTATTCATCATTTTAGGCCGATATGTATTCTATAAAAAAAAAAATATCGCAATAGGCATATATTTATTGGTCTGCACAAAAGTTATAGCATCTACAAACTATGGGAATAGATTTATGGCGTTTGTATTATTATTATTTTTTTTTTTACTAGTAATGATGGTGATGTGCGATTTTTAGCGGGACTGCGATACTGCGGCGGGCAGATCGGACAATTTTGACACTTTTTTGGAACCATTGACATTTATACAGCGATCAGTGCTATAAATAGCCACTGATTACTGTGTAAATGTCACTGGCAGGGAAGGGGTTATCACTAGGGGGTGATCAAAGGGTTAACTGTGTTCCCTGGGAAGTGTTTCTTACTGTATGGGGGCTTGGCTGACTTGGTGGAGGAGAGAGCTCGTTGTTCCCTATCACAGTGAACAGACGATCTCTCTCAACTCGCCTTTCAGAACGGGGATCTGCTTTGTTTACACTCGCAGATCCCCTTTCTGACACTGCGGGGATCGATTGCTGGTGGCCGGCGAACATCGAGTCTGCCCCACCTGCTGATTGACTCCCCCCGCGATCCAGTGAGCCCGCGCACCCACAACACACACTCCCGGACCCGCTGTACAGCTACTCCAGGGGTATATAAGGAGTTTGGAAAATCTAGAGAAACGCTTAAATAATGCATTACAATTTAACTAAAACCATTAGATTTCAGCGGACTAAAATGTACTGGAGATGTCAGTTGACTAAAATTAAACAATAAAATATGACTAAAACTAAAACAAAATATGACTAAAACTAAAATAGGGGGTAGGAGCTTGTGTCTGGACGCCACAATTGCAGCCATCTGAATGATCAGTGTATGAGGTTTTGCCAGCTTGCACGGCTTTGATGTGCCTTCCTTGTAAGTGTGTTTGATCTTCTTGGAAATAAAGTTACATTTTAAACAGAGAGCACTAGATCTACCCTTTCGTATATATATATATATATATATATATATATATATATATATATACACACATACATACATACATCTGAGAGGATTCAGATACCTTATCCAAAGGGTAAGTTCCCAGCTGGAAAGGAGCCGATCGCTAGTGTGGAATAGAGTCCGCCTCAACTGCTGATTGGCTCCACCGATAGCCAGTGAGCGCGCGCCCACAACACACGCGCCCGCTGTACAGCTACGGCGATTTGTGCAGGAGAGCCGACCTGCCGCCGTCAAACGATGGCAGCTGGTCGGCAAGCAGTTAATATAATAAATAATAACATGCTATTAGACTTTTACTCCAGGGGTATATAATGAGTTTGCAAAATCTATAGAAATGCTTAAATAATGCATTACAATTTAATTAAAACCATTAGATTTCAGTAGACTAAAATGTACTGGAGATTTTAGTTGACTAAAACTAAAATAATAAAATACGACTAAAACTAAAATAGGGGGTAGGAGCTTGTGTCTGGACACCATGATTGCAGCCATCTGAATGGTCAGTGTATGAGGTTTTGCCAGCTTGCACGGCTTTGATGTTCCTTCCTTGTAAGTGTGTTTGATATTCTTGGAAAATAAATTACATTTTAAACAGAGAGCACTAGATCTACCCCTTTTTTATACATATATATATATATATACACACACATACACACACACACACACACACACACACACACACACACACACACACATCTGAGAGGATTCAGCTCCCCTATCCAAAGGGTGAGTTCCCAGCTGGAAAGGAGCCGATTGCTAGTGTGGAATCTTGCCGGTCATTTTATATCCCATGGTTGGGATGAATGCTATTTATTGTTTGGGATAAGGTGAGCAGTATAAGAGACCGGTGGTGGATTTTTCAGCATATGCACTTTGGTTTGAAAAAATTGTCTGCACAGAGGATCAGAAGATATCACTTACAGGGACCGTGTTCTATTTTCATTTTGATACTTTTTTGCAACTACATACTCTTTTGCAATATGTAGCATTTGCACTATATCATGCTATTCACAGTGTGAGATATTTTGATAATTTTTATATATATATATATATATACACATACATATATATATATACACATACATATATATATATATACATATTGATTGATTGATTGATGCATATTGGCACTTTGCACTTTATGACAAATATTTTTTTCTTTTGCACATAACTTTTTTGTAGGATTTATGGTTGATAGTAGCGCAGCACTTTTGTTTGTAAAAAAACGAAAATGGCATTTAAGTCAAAGGACTGACTTGAAATTGAAACTTGAAGCCAAAATGAACATTGGTATAGAGGTCCTTAAATGACGGCAGATTTACTACTTTTACAGTGGTGATCGTTTATGCACAGAAGTCTGCTGTAATTTATGTGTCAGTCATTGGGACTGTTTATTGGAACAGGTTGCACACTTTATGACAAAGGACATTTATTCACACGTTTTTATAATTTATTGGAGTAGTTTGCACACCTTGTGAGAAAGCTATTTATTTATGTTTTTTATCTTTTACTTGGTAGGTTTACACCATTTATGATATATATTTTTTTCACATGTTTATATCTGATACTCAGTTGCACAATTGTATTTGTAGAAAGTTATATGTTTTTATTGGTGGTATTTGGACACTTATATAGCAAGTCTTTGAAGTGTTGTGACTACACCTTTCTAGTGGGAGCTGCTCCTGTGAGTTATTTGCTTAGACAAAGATCAGGGGTAGCGTGGGGATATTTATTGTTTTATTGATCTGAAGACAAACCAGTTCATATTGCCCTCCAACCAATAAGATGCGCCTTTGCTTTTCTCACAGGACACGATGAGAGAATAATAGGAAAAATCAATTGATCACATACAGTGCATCCGGAAAGTATTCACAGAACTTCACTTTTTCCACATTTTGTTATGTTACAGCCTTATTCCAGAATGGATTAAATTCATTATTTTCCTCAAAATTCTACAAACAATATAATGACAATGTGAAAGAAGTTTGTTTGAAATCTTTGCAAATTTATTAAAAAAAAAATCAAAAAAAAAAAATCACATGTACATAAGTATTCGCAGCCTTTGTCATGACACTCAAAATTGAGTGTCATGACACTGATCATCCTTTCACTGATCATCCTTGAGATGTTTCTACAACTTGATTGGAGTCCACCTGTGGTAAATTCAGTTGATTGGACATGATTTGGAAAGGTACACCCCTATCTATATAAGGTCCCACAGTCAACAGTGCATGTCAGAGCACAAACCAACCAAGATATAGTGAGACAGGATTGTATCACGGCACAGATAAGGGGAAGGGTACAGAAAAAATTCTGCAGCATTGAAGGTCCCAATAAGCACAGTGGCCTCCATCATCTGTAAATGGAAGGAGTTTGGAACCACCAGGACTCTTCCTAGAGTGGGCAGCCCGGCCAAACTGAGCGATCGGGAAAGCCTTAGTCAGGGAGATGAAAAAGAATCCGATGGTCACTCTGACTAAGCTCCAGTGTTTCTCTGTGGAGAGAGGAGAACCTTCCAGAAGAACAATCATCTCTGCAGCACTCCACCAATCAGGCCTGTATGGTAGAGTGGCCAGACGGAAGCCACTCCTCAGTAAAAGGCACATGACAGCCCACCTGGAGTTTGGCGAAAGGCATCTGAAGGACTCTCAGACCATGAGAAACAAAATTCTCTGGTCCGAGGAAAAAAAAAATGAAATCTTTGGCCTGAATGGCAAGAATCATGTCTGGAGGAAACCAGCACAGCTCATCACCTAGCCAATAGCATCCCTACAATGAAGCATGGTGGTGGCAGCATCCATCATGCCATGGAGATGTCTTTCAGCGCAGGAACTGGGAGACTAGTCAGGATCAAGGGGTGATCAGATGAAAAGATGAATTCAGCAATGTACAGAATCATCCTTGATGAAAACCTGCTCCAGAGCGCCCTGGACCTTAGACTGGGGCAAATGTTAACGTTCCAACAGGTTAACGACCCTAAGCACACAGCCAAGATAACAAAGGAATGGCTACGGGACAACTCCGTGAATGTCGTTGAGTGGCCCAGGCAGAGCCCAGACTTGAACCTGATTGAACATCTCTGGAGAGATCTGAAAATGGCTGTGCACCGACGCTCCCCATCAAACCAGATGGAGCTTGAGAAGTCCTGGAAAGAAGAATGGGAGAAACTGCCCAAAAATAGGTGTGCCAAGCTTGTAGCATCATACCCAAAAAAGATTTGAGGCTGTAATTGGTGCTAAAAGTGCTTCAACAAAGTATTGAGAAAAGGCTGTAAAAATACTTATATACATGTTATTTTATTCATTTTATTTTTAATAAATTTGCAAAGATTTCAAACAAACTTCTTTCACGTCACTATGGGGTATGGTTTGCAGAGTTTTGAGGAGAATAATACATTTAATCCATTTTGGAATAAGGCTGTGACATAACAAAATGTGGAAAAAGTGAAGCGATGTGAATAATTTACGGATGCACAGTATAAAGCACGACAGACAAGATGGAAAGGACATAGGAGAATTGTCATGTTACAACCACATGTCACCCATAAATGTAGGCATAATCATAATCTAGAAAATTCTCACTACTTATAAACTTCCTCACTTAAAAGAGAAACTAAACTTTTTGGTAATTTTTTTTTGTTTGTTTATAAAATGATAATTTATTACATTTTTCATTATACATATAAAATATCTATTTTACAAAATTGCTATACAATACAATGTGATTCCAGTGCACTATTTTAAGAGAATACCAGGTAGCCTAAGGCCTCATGCACACAGGACATTTTTTGACTGTTTTACAGCAGCTGTTTTTATCTGCAAACGTTTTTTTCTACAGTCAATACACCCTCCAGCATGTTATCCTATGTGTTCATACACATATAGGCTGTTATCAACTGTTTTTATCAGTGACGTTTTTGAGCTGTAAATAAAACCCAAGACCAGAGGGTTCTGAGAGACATTTTTCAGCTGTAAAAAGGTTCAAATGCTCAAAAACGCCCAAAAACGCGGCTAAACGTCGATCCACAACTTTTTTGGACATTTTAGATCAATTGGAAAAAAAAAATGCTGGCCCTTTAAAAAGAGCACGCAAAAACGCTGGTAATATAACGCTGGTAAAATCTGAAAAAAAATCACTGATAAGCTACTGATGTTTTTTGGACATTTTTTTAAAGTCCTGTGTGCATGAAGCCCAATAAGAAAGATTACCAGTGACAACTCACTTTTTGACTGACTCTCTCTAAATGAAAATCCACAGGGTTTCTATGAGCCATGGACAGTGAGGGGTGTGCATCTCCCATGACTTATTCAGCTTTGTGTCATAGTGATAGGAGTCTTCTAAGTCTAGGCTCACCTTTGAGATCTCCTCAGCGTCCCCTTCTGGAGTTATGAAGAACCGCAAGAGCAGGAAGTTTTCAGAGATCACAACCAGCGTAGATTTCTTCTCTATGAAAAGCAGTGTGCGCACGGGACTGTCCATACCAATTATCTGGCTACTTTTACCCTGTTCATTCACCCAGTGTATCGAACCTAGAATCAAGCGTAATCCAAGTACAAAAAGCATACATAAAAATGTGTACACTATATACTGCAAAATCAAACAAAGAAAGTCATGAAGCATGTTATCCAGCAGTAATAAGTAACGTCTTTTGTTTTTTTATACTTCTCCCTCATTAGTAATCCCACTTTGGTGCATGCCCACCAGGTACTAGTTGCCTGGCTGCTTTGTCGACTCAAAGTGGTTGTAAACTCTCACATATACTCAGTGAAGTGACTGTCCTCAGGTGATACACAGATGAAACAAATCCTCCTACATAAAGTTGTACCTGTTTATATACAGCATCTTTTCCCAAAATGCATTCAAAGTCCAGAATTTACACAGGATCTCTCAGCTCTGAAAAGAAGGGGGCAGACAGCTGAAGTTACATCAGTGAGGAGAGCTCTTAGAGCTGATTGGAGGGATGAGACACACCTTTTACAAAGCAGACAGGATCAGAGCTGAGGCTGTCAAACAGCTGGAGCTCCCTTCCCTGTCACCATTTTTCTCTTGGTGTCAGGAAAACTTGTCAGAAGTGACTCATGCTCAGTGGCGGCCCATCCATTACGGGCACTGCCCCCCCCCCCCATCCCTGCCGCCTCCCCCCTATCCATGCGCCTGGCCCCTTTCAGGACGCCGAACACATGGAATTCTATAGCGGGGGGGGGGGGGGGGAGTGTTTTTTTTTAAGCACCTGATTAAAGCCCAAGGCTCTAATAGGCTTTAAAATAGGGTGGGCAGAGAGTGTTTTTTGTGTGAATTGTGTGGCCATAGCGAATTCATTTTTGGTATTTTCACACTACCGTTCCTCCCCTCCAATCAGGAGCCAGACCCGTTTCCTGATTGGCCTAAGCATCAGGCTATTGGATGCCTGGCGTTTAGGAACAGGAAGAGAACAGTAGGAGGCGGAGGAGCGGACACCGGAGCCGCCGCTTCCCGCACCTCCGGGCCACCACTCCCCAAACCAGTGGGCCGCCGCTCCCAGACCTCCATGCCGCTGCTCCCCGGACCTCCATGCCGCAGCTCCCTGGGCCTCCGGGCCGCACCTCTGGCCGCCGTTCCCCGCATCTCCATCCACGCGTAAGTGACAGCGTGGGGGGGGGGGGGCGGGAATGCGGGTGCTGTCATTGCCTCAAACTGCCCCTGGTGGAGGGGGGGATGCTGGCAGTGCCGCCCCCCCCCCCAAATGACATGCCCACCAGCCACCACTGCTCATGCTTATAGCAGAGGAACGAGTCAGTGGACATAAAAGACACTTGGTGCTCTGGACTGAGATAAGTACACAATATAGAGGGCTATGCCTTGTTCATATTTCATGTCTGAAGTTTACAACCACTTTAATGGTTTTAATATTGATTAAGCTATTAGCATGTGGAATGCATGCATGCATGCTAATTAGACAAGTGAGAGTAATGTCAGGATTCTGGGGTAATTGACTCAAAATATTGAACCCAGAGATTCAGCATGACAGCCAGGCAGAATTTCAAAAGAAGAGGTCAATAAGTGCAGTCCCCATGTTTCCCTTGTGAGAGATTGCTATAAGGTGATCCTGTAGTCAGGCTATAAGCGATCTAAGTACTTAGGTATTCCTAACAAATTAGTAAATGAGCTTTAGCACAAGATCTCACTGACCTCTGTAGTTGAAGGCACTGTGGAGCAATTCATCCTAAAAGTAAACCATGCTTGCTCCTCCCAGAGTTCCTCTTCTGTGTTTACATTAGAGGGATGAGCTAAAGGTTTGGACCAAGATTCGGGGTGAACATTTATCTATTTGGTAGGAGCTGAACATCATGTATAACAGTGGTATTACTAGAGCTATTACACATGACAGTTTCCTGCTGTCGGTAGTTGTTAAGGGCATTGGCAGGTGCAGGCACTGCTAAGTCCTTACCAACCAGTTGAGCCAATGGACCCATTCACATGGCCAGGAACCCCCCCCCAGTGAGATGACGTGACATCAGTGACATCATTGACAAAATATGTCCATGGCCATAGACCAAATATAACCATGTCTGGTTGTTTTCAGTGATGTCACCACATCCTTGCCCTCTTGTATATAAACTTAAAGACTGCCCCCGTCCTGTCAAAAGTGACGTGAGTGGATCAGTCTGCATATTGACAGTTTTTTTTCTCGCAATGATCACCAGTAGAGGTTCATCATGACTGGCATTGGATTTACAATTTTTTTTTTTTGGCGGATGGGGCTATTTATTTGGATTTGTCAAAAACTTCTGAATGTTCATTTACATCTGACGTATTTATGTGAATGCGCAGTGGTGATATATACCCCTTACTCATTCACATGGGAGAGGGGCAAATATTTGGGGACCACATTATCTTAAAGGGGGATTCCAATAAGCCCCTCTGCACCCCCACAACCATCGGGCTAGGGGCATGCGGAAGGGGTGCTTGTCCTCATCATCATGGGCCCCCCACTTCCAATTTGAGGGCATGTGGCCTGGTATGTTTTCAGAAGAGCAAGGGGGCGCATAACTTTTTTTTCCCACCCCAATCCAATTAGCTTAAAAAAAAAATAGGGAAAACTGATCTGAGATTTTAGCTTCTATTAACCTCAATGGGGTTTGCTTTCGGCATTAGAATTTGGAGTCACTGCTGGCATAGGGTAGCAGGGGATGGTGAGAGAATAGCTTCAATTACTTCAGTACTTCTGGGGTGAGTTTTGAGTTTGAATTACTCCACAGAGTCTTCAGTTACAGCACTCAATGATAGTTTGTTTTTTAGCTAATTTTACACTGGATAACAACATGTTAATACTTGAATGTTCATAGTCTGGCTGCAGATTCATTTTAAAATGGATATTTTAGTTTTCAGTGGTCACTGGCAAGTTGAATTACTTGCTGGTTTTTTAGATCTCTTGGGAATTCTGCTGGCAAGAAATTTGCACCAGAGTTTCCAGTTTTATCCAACTATGATTGATCTTAAAATGCCAAAAATGTGTCACTCTGCCCATGAAAGCTCCATAATACATACTGTAGCTAACAAATAGCTGAATCCAGCTGAAAGCAAGAGAACTTTGTTATAGTCTTGTGGGCGACAACTATAGGGAAATCTCACCACAGAAGTTACTGAGGGGATACATTTAATTTGTTTCAATGGGATCTACAGAATGTGCTCAGTATACCAAGGAAAGCAGAATGCAGTAAATGAATCATGGCTTATTTTTTGGTGTTCTTGATTATGTCCATTCCCTCTGAAATTAGGTTGATGTGATATGAAAAACATTTATATGCTCTTACTATTGTTCCCATAATCAATAGTACCCTAAGCAGCACATAAATTCTCCAAATCCCCACAAACATCCAGGGCTGTCTTTAAGGCAGGGCAAAAGGGGCAGCTGCCCTGGGCCCTGTCATTGTTGTGGGGCCCAAAGCAGCTGCCTCATACTTGCCAACTATCCTGGTTTAAATTCCCTTTAAGTTTTAGTCCTGTGCTGTGTCCCGATCTCTAAGTGCTGCTACTAAAGCTGCCCAACTCTGCCCTATTGTTGTGTACAGATGACTCACCTGCAGACTCTGTGTTTACATGTAAATAACCGGCATTCCTACGTACATAGCAGCAGCATTCATATGTAAAATAGTGGTGGCCAGCTGGCTTGATATGTAAATAAAGGCAGCATTCATATGTATATCACGCCCCCCTGAGGTCATATCCACCATCACCTATACTGAATGCTGCCCACTGGGGCGACAAAGGCATGCTTGAAAGTCCACAGCACATGTCAGCAGATGCGTGAGGGAGTCATTAATAATTGATGGCACTGCTGTGTATCTGCTAAAAGGCAGCACATTTCTGTGGTGTCAGGAAAGCGACTTTGCGCTCCCCAGTCCATGGTGTGCAGGCAGTGAGGAGATGATGTGCTGTAACCTCTAGCAACCAATCTGTGGGCAGTAATGATGTGCAGTAACCTCTAGCAACCAATCAGTGAGCAGTATTGATGTACAGTAATCTCTAGCAACAACCAAACAAGCAAAAAGCATGTGCTGTAACCCCTAGCAACTAATCAGTGAGCCGTAATAAGTGCTGTAACCTCTAGCAACCAGTCAGTAAGCAGTGATGATATGCTGCAACCTCTGGCAACCAATAGCAATCACTGCCTGATCTGGTTCAATGAACTGATTTTTATTGTATGTCTCAGAGCAGGTGGAGAGTGAAATTGCATGGGGGAAGGGGGCCCCAAGACAATGTTTGCCCAGGGTCCGAACAATATTAAAGACGGCCCTGCAAACATCAGACAATTGCTGTACCATGCATTAGCTGGGGTAAGAACCTTGAGGTAGATTCACTAAGAGTTAAATAACGGCTAATCCTATGCGGTAAAATACTGCATTCGGTAACAATTGTGCAAGCGTTCAATTCGCTAAGAATTTGTAGTTAAATGCCGCATGCTCAGATAAGGGTCTGGTAAGGATTTTGGGGGGAGTCCGCTGACAGCTGATGAGTCATCGGTTGTTAAGGACGTGGCGGCTGGCTTCCCAGCCCACTCCTTAGCATCCAGATATTTGTCAAGAAACAGCATGGGGGTCCCCCCACCCCCAGGCTGTTTTCTTACATATACCGCATGTGATACCGCCAGCTAAAACCTGGTGGTAATTATCGCATGTTTTTTAACGCTCTGGTCTGTTTGTGAACTGGACTTAAGAGCTTTTTATGCGGTATTTACCGGCACATTTTTTTCCCGGTAAATATTGCATAAACTTTATTTTTTTTTTTGTGAATTGGACTTACTTTACCGCATGCGTAAACTCAGGCAGCCAGGATCTAGAGCTGCTGCTGTGTACTGTATATTTAAATCTGCCACCTCCATAACCCCTTTCACAGGAGTGTGTGAAGATCATCCTCCATCCACACACACGATCACCTCCGAATCTTCCCAGCTGGGGACACAGCAGAATGAACGGGAGATGCAGAGTCGGGGGAGTGATCCCGGTGGCTGGTGAGTGGTGAGAGGAGTGTCAGGGCTTGTCATGCATGGCTCTCCTGAAGGGGGTGTTCCCTGTTCTGTGGCCGGACACCGGGCTCTCTGTCCTATCCTGTCCTCATATAAGGGGGTCTGTGTGTGCTGGAGGGACGGGGGGGACTGATCATGTGTCACTGATCTAGGAAACTGGACTGATAGGAAATTAGACTGCTTAGGAGAGCACCGTGAAGAGAGACCACTCTAGGAATGTTTGATGAAGTAGGAGTATGATTGGTGCTCCGCAACAAGTAGAGGTGCAGTGACAAAGCCTCTCATGGAGCCTCCTCCAGGAGAGCCTCGAGCAGTGCCCGAATGGTCAGTCCCCCTGTGTATGGAACATGTACTTAACACTTTAAGTTGCTGGCAGGGCCCCCCTGTTAAGTGATGGGGTCTGGGCCCCCTACAGGAGGCTCAGTAGTACCCCCTTATCAGTGTCCCTGAACACACCACACAGTAAAAAGCGAAAGTGTGTATGTTCCACAACATGTATAATCCTGAATAGTTAATGACTGTATCAAAAGAATAAAAGAAGAAATAATATTGCGCTTGTGATACCAAAGACACCCTAATAGCTGCACCACTCTAATGTGAGATATAACCACAAATAGGATAAATATGTAAACAATAGTGTTGCGCTAAGAAACTAAATTGATAAATATGTGAAATGAAAAATTCATGAATAGTAATTAAATATCTGTGCAATCAATAGTCAGAAACATAACCTTTATATGTGCAAAATGTCATAACGTGTAAAATAAATGAAAAAAAATTCATAAATATTGATTAAATTGACATGTGCAATCAACAATCAAAGGCATTTCATGATATATGCAAAATGGCATTCCATAAAGTGCAAAATAATCAAATGAATAAAGTCCACATATAAAGTCCAAAGTGAAAGTGTGCTATGGGCTCCAGAAATTAATGAGCAAACTTCATATCGCTAAAAACACTGTGATGTCTAGCAGAATTTTCGTGACTGATCCACCACCAAACCGTTAATATATGCGCTTACCGCAGCACAATGATCACCTGTTACGGGGGGGTCAGTGAACGCTTTTTTCACAAGTAATCCCGGTCTCTGGTCCGCTTAGGAGAGACTGAACTGACTGACTCCAACTCTTCACAAGCTGTTTGCTCATTGATTCCACGTCATAGACCAAAGGCAAAGGGACCCATGAGAAATAAGACCACCATAGCGTAAATCCATATAGCATGTGGTTTAATAAAAGTAATGCACTTACATGCCTCCAGGCACGCCAGGCATAAAAACACAGCTCTCACAGAGCGTATCGAGGACAAGGAACGTGATAATACAGAGGTATTGCCGTAGCCCGACCGGTTTCCTATTTTTGCACTTTATGAATGCCATTTTGCACATATCATGAAATGCCTTTGATTGTTGATTGCACAGGTTAATTTAATCAGTATTTATGATTTTTTTCATTTATATTTTGTACATATTATGAAATTTTGCACATATTAAGGTTATGTTTCTGACTGTTAATTGCACAGATATTTAATGACTATTCATTCATTTTTCATTTCACATATTTATTAATTTAGTTTCTTAGCGCAACACTATTGTTTACATATGTATCAAAATATATGAAATTTCGAATTCTGCACCTAATGCACTGGGTACAAATCAATTTCTCATTTATACAACGCAGAGCCAAGACCCACCATTACTGTTAGAGGACTCTGCACCAAGATGCAATACACAGACATTTTCTTGCAAACCCCACTACAGGGTAACAGCTGCAAATGCAGCACTGAACTTGTCCAATTATTTTGATTCTTTGCAACAATTGCAACAATCGATACTAATATACAAAGATCTTAATATTTGATTAGTTACTAGTAGTAGTTATTGGGTTATGTTATGTAACAAAACAACAATAACCGTATAAGGTAAACTACAATTGTAGTGGGGCAATTTAATTTTAGTTGCACATGTTTTTAAAGGGTTGATTTATACTGTATACATTATATATCCATGCAATCTTTGTTTTACAAACAAGCATTTATTAGAAGACAAAGGATTTTTAGAGTACTATGTATTAGCTAAAGTAACAATACAGCAGTAATTAAGTCCTTTCCCTGAAACTTGGTCGTTAACAAGTAATCACTGCAATGTGAGATTCAATTGTTTGTATATTCATCCCATTTTTTAAAAAAAACCCTATAAACAGCAGAAAGAAGGGTAAACAGATAGAGATAGGTAAAAAGAAGTCTACAGCTTTAACTTCTGGGGTTCATTTCTTGTTTAAAGTACTTTATGTCTAAAGGTAAAACTTTATTTCTAGACATAGTAAAGAAAGTTTAACACAACGGTACCGTTTACTTAGTATGGTGGTCCTTTCATTAGTCCCTCCACACCCCTAAGTGTGGTCTGCTTGGTAAAAACCTGTCTGCGGTGAAAAAATCCCTGCCAGAATCCCTACTTAACGTGTAGCTATAGTAAAAAACAGGCATACTCTTCTACAACACAGAAAACCTCCTTGTACATTTGTAGTCTTGTTTAGAATGGGCACTGATCTGCAAATGTGGAGCTCTGGGTACATTCTCAGCTATGAATTAGACACAGAGAAGAAGCCAGGGAGAAGATGTTGGTGTTGGTAAGGAAGCTCGCACATCTCACAGTGCTGAAGCACAGGTTCCGCTCTTGTGTGTTTGTGAACTGCAGCCCCATTCGTTCTTATGAATGAGCCGTGTGGGTTTAGTTTGCACCTCTATTTATATACATTTAGTTGCTTCTTTTCTTTGTATTATCCACACTGATGAAGCTTTATTTTATTTGAGCGAAACATGTTGGGTTCTTTGGGAGCTGACTCCTTGTTGAATTTATGGTGGCCTCTTTTAATAGTCTAGTCTTCTGTATATGGGAGGGGGCACAGTGAAATAAGGGGGCTGATGATTGTACTTAAAGTTTTTGAGACAATCAATTTGGCACCTTCAGTATTGGTCTGATTTGAATGGGGTATAAATCGGGGATGGGCGCCACCCCCCTAATTTACATTCAGGGTGTCAAATGCATGGATTCCAATGGGGGGTGTTTTTTTTTTGAAGCACATGATTATAGCCAAAGGCTCTAATAGGCTTCAAAAAAGGGTGGGCTCAGGGCACAGAGCACTGCGCTCCGAGCCCACCCAGTTGTGTGACAATAGCGAATGAATATTGTCATACTGAATCTCCTCCCCGCCAATCAGGAAGTGGGTCCTGAGACCCGTTTCCCGATTGGCCAAAATGACAAGCAATCCTATTGGACCATGATGAGAGAGAAGGGAGGAGACGTGGAGGCCGCCAAATGAGACACAGGGGACAAAGCCGCCACCCGGAGGGAGGTGCTGCCTGCGGGCAAGTGCAGGGCTTATCAACTGACCGACGGTTGTGTTGGTTGTGTGCGGACCTCGACCGACCAACCCACGGGGGGAGGGGGGGGCTGCAGGTAACCCGACTGACTGGGGGGGGGGGGAGGGAGGCCCACCGCCGAAACAGGGGACACAGAGTAAACCGCCGGAGGTGCAGAGGAGGGAAGAGAGAGTAGTACCAGGTTATCCTAACGAACAGTAAAACCGGTTAGCCCTTTGCCCAGAGTCCTGGGTGAAGGACTAACCGCCCCTCCTCTAAGTCATACTGTTATAAGTAAGCGATAACAGTGTGTTGACCCACCCGAGCCTCGCGTCACGAGACACGGGACTCGGGTGGGAAAAAACTTCGGATAATCTCGGAAACCGATATTAGTACACGAAGTTTTTTTTTTGTGGGGGGTAACCTTAGGTACGTAAACTGTGGGACTTACATTTAATCCCCCCACCGCGGGTAGGGGCTAAATATGGGGTAAGTTTAGTCTGGTTATGACTTCC
>BLSH010076090.1:1746232-1771285 GCA_018402905.1 Glandirana rugosa | reverse complement strand
CATCCGGCCCCCTAATTTACATTCAGGGTGCCGAATGCATGGATTCCAATGGGGGTGTTTTTTTTTTTTGAAGCACATGATTATAGCCAAAGACTCTAATAGGCTTCCAAAAAGGGTGGGCTCAGGGCACAGAGCACTGCGCTCCGAGCCCACCCAGTTGTGTGACAATAGCGAATGAATATTGTCATACTGAATCCCCTCCCCGCCAATCAGGAAGTGGGTCCTGAGACCCGTTTCCCGATTGGCCAAAACGACAGGCAATCCTATTGGACCATGATGAGGAGAGAGGAGAAGGGAGGAGACGTGGAGGCCGCCAAATGAGACGCAGGGGATGAAGCCGCCGCCCGGAGGGAGGTGCTGCCTGCGGGCAAGTGCAGGGCTCATCAACTGACCGACGCTTGTGTTGGTCGTGTGCGGACCTCGACCGACCGACCCATGGGGGGAGGGGCTGCAGGTAACCCAACTGACTGGGGGGGGGGGGGATTTTGGCTGTAGGTGTATTGTTTGTTTGACGCCCCCCCGCAAATATCCCACCAGCCGCCACTGGGTATAATGTATGGTTATCGCCGGTATAGGTGACATTTTGAACCAAGTTATTCAGGCACGATAAGACCTCCATTCAATGGCCCTTACCTCAGTGACCTAGATTTGGTTTTTGGGGTTTTTTACATGTACCCCTGTTCTGCAAAAGAACTGCGATCTACAATCGTACGTGGGGACCTTTTGTTTTTTTTTGTTTTTCTGGACAAGGTACAAATTATTGATCACCTACTTCTTTGTATGTTTGGGCTACCCTATACTGTTGGAGTCTATTATAGACCCGATTAGTAATTAAGCACACACAGTCTTCACCGTTTTACCTGAAAGTCGCGCGACTTGAAGCAATGCCTGTGTAATCTTAAGGTCTATGGACCTCAAGTCGCATCAAAGTCGGACCAAAGTAGTGCAGGGACTGACTTGAAGTCGCACAGATATGAACCATACTCTTTGGAGATCTTGAGGGTACGACTTGTCATGCGACCTTGTGGTCCTAAGTCTTTAGTTGATCTGATCCTGCTAAATTATCACAATTCTACCCTGACATGTTTGTTTTGACCATTACACAGTGCCTTGGAATAAGCAGGCTGTTATGGCAGGAATGCAAGCTTAGATCACACAGGGTTTGCCTCCTACTTACCATCTCCTGTGCTGACGAAGAAGGAAAACTCTTGCTGTGCTCCCGTCTTCATTTTCCAATTAAATTTATCAAGGGCTTTCTCATCCCCACTCACTGCAGCCTTAGCCAGCTGGGTCATATCCCTGAAACAATCCCCAAAAGAGTCATGCAATTTCCTGTACAAGCATACCAGCCAATCACAGATCTACCTGACCACTGTTACGTATACTCATAAGTGTCTTGTCTGGAAATATGGTCTTGGGCACACTTAAGGTTAATATCTTGCTAAAAAAAAAAAGGGTTTAGTGCACATCTATAAGGGCAGGTAGCATGTACCTTCATACATGAGCAAATGTCTTATGTATACCACAGGAGTACCTGAGCTGCCGGTGATTCCCAATTTAGCTTAAAGTTGCAGCTATGCTTTTCTTCCCTATCCTAATATGCAATACAAATATTGCATCAGTCTACAACAGTGTTGCCAACCGCTAGTATTTCTACTGGCAGCCAGTAAAAAACAGGTAATTTTCTCCTGCCAGTAAAAGGAAAAGGTTGCCAGTAAAAAATATGGCTGTGATGCTAGGCTCAGTCTGGAGCAGGCCGAGACCATCCGACTGCCTGCTACAGTGTGTTCGGATGGCTCTGGCGGAGGTGGTGCCTGAACATGTCGTGTGATGTCATGGTGCAAGGGAGCCAAGCAGAGCGGCCAGTGCCTCGTGTGTGGGTCTGCGGTATAGGACCAAGGCAGGCTGGGAGTGGGACTGTCAGTGCTGTTTAGATTGGAGGGATCACCTGACTTGGAGAGAGACTGTCTCTGTGACTCAGGAGGGGACGTGTTGTGTCATTGAGGTCTCATCTTCATCTTTGCAACTGCATACTGCTGTCAGTGTCACCGTGAGAGTCAATTTCTTGCTCTCCTAAGTCCTATCCCTGAGCTTGAAAATAAAATAAGAAATATGTTTTTTTGCCTTACTATCTACCTTAAATCATATTGCTAATTGCACATTGTACTTGTTTGTAGCTGAAAAACCTGAAATTTGCACTTAAAACTGTCATTTTGAAACTGTTGGAAATGTCAGTAAAAACGTGGCTTTGCTAGTAAATTTTTGGCGTTGTGTCAGTAAATTTCAATCTGGTAGGTTGGCAACACTGGTCTACAATGAGGTTCCAGGGCTGCACTATGAAATGCAGAGGCTGTCAGCCCAACTGGATCAAGGATCAGGGTGCACCATTGAAGAGGTGGCGTTTAGATTTAAAGGTACCAGCAGGCGCCTTGTACGGTTGCCTTAATTGTCTTGTCTTTACACTGGGCAAAAAGCTAGCTTACATGAATCATAAATGTAAACGGTTTATTGTAAAAGCTGGAATCAAATGACTACTAAAGAAAATATAAAAAGAACTATAAACTACATTCGCAACAAATCAGGCCTGTGCTGCACTCTTTAAATAATCTTTAATGGTGTGGCGTCCTTAAACCCATTGCCAATGCTAAACTACTAAAGGAAGGGAGAAGACACATCTTTTGGAGTCATTAACTATATATTGCACATATGTGCATTTATGTAGAATTGGTTATTCTTCTTGAAAGAGACTCTGTACTGATAGCTCCTTAATAAATGACAATAGAAATGAATGGCAATACAATACTATTTTGTATGTGGTTATTTTGAGTATTTTAATAAAGAGTTCTCCTATTGATAGCCATAACATGACTCTTTGTGCATTCCATTCTGTATGTCAATGTATTCCATTTTCCATTTCATCAAGCCAAAAAGTGCCCTAGGTATGTTCATGTATATGAGATAATGTCTGTATGACTTACTCTTCAGGGGCTACTGGTTTAAAGATGCAGTGAGTTAATGGCTTGTGGTATTCCAACTTCAGTAAGGGGGCACCTTGAACACGACCTCGCTGATCCAATTTCCACACAATCAAGAGACCGTTCTAAACCAGAAGTATAATTATTATTATTAATGTATATTCAAATTAGAAATTAAAATAATCATATATCCTACATAAAACACACAACGGCAGTACACAGGCATACACACACACTTTTTTTTTTTTTTACACACACACACACACTTACACACTATGAGTTCAAGTGGTTGTCAACTTGTGACAACCACTTTAACCTACAGGTAAGCCTATGATAAGGCTTACCTGTAGGTGCCCTGCATATCTCCCAAACCTGCATGGTTCAAGAGATATGCAGTGTTTTGCATGTGCCGACGTCATGTTGGCACATGCGCAGTGAAGAAACGGCCTCCGTGCCGTGAATGGCGGCTCCCGCTAATGCACAGGAGTGACGTCACGCGACTCCGGCCAGTCACAGCGCCAGAGTCGCAGCCCCAGAAGGAAGAGGGACAGAAGATGGATGCGGCCTGGAGCGGGGACATCGCTGGACGTCGCAGGCTTCGCTTGCAGGTAAGTGGCACATAATGGGCTACTATGCGATGCATAGTAGCCCATTATGCTTCTACTTTACAGGGACAGGGCTATATTAAGGAAGTAAAGCCAATCTGGGTTTACTTCCTCTTTAAAGTAGAACTATAGGCAAAACTTTTTTCTTCCATTTTGGATAAAGCAAGAGAGGGTTATAACCCGTCAGATTTTTTTTTTTTCACCACCTGTGTCCCATTTTGGAGATTTCCCTTCACTTCCTGTGCCAAAGCCAAACAGGAAATCCCTGCAAATGACAGTGGTTGTTAACCCACTTGGTGTTGTTGACACCATCCCCTCTGTCATAATAAATAGCCTGCCCCACTGTATCCGTTTTCTAAAAAATCAGTTGCTAAATACCTTTATTTTATAGCCCGGATCGGGGCTCTTGTGTTCGGCCATCTCTCTCCTCTCTTGAGCTGACTGGAAAGCGAGCGGAGCCAAGAAACCCCTGCTGACGTCAGCTGGGAGGAGGAGAGAGAAGGTCGGTCACGTGACCGCCGAACTGCGCTATAGAATAAGGTATTGTGCTGCAGATTTTTTAGAAAACACATACAGTGGGGCACAGCATTTATTATGACAGAGGGAATGATAAAAACAAAACTTGATTATGATACCAGCAGGAAGGAGGGGGGGCTGGCCCTGGTACGAGCTGACAGGCAGGGAGGGGAGGGGGTAGGAGGACAGAGGAGGACACAGACGTGTAGGGTTGCGGCTGATGGAGGCACATACGCTGACCAGTGTCAGCAGCTCTGATCAGGGCCGCCTTTAATATTGATTGGACCCTGGGCAAACATTTTCTTAGCCCCCCCAATAATGTAATGGGGATTTACACTGATCGCCAATGTAAGGGGCAATTTTCTTACCTTTGCAGAACAGTCTGATGTTAGGCTTAATGACTACAGTTGTAGGCAGGACTTTCAAGCAAGCCCATTTACCTTCCTAGTGGGCAGCATTCAGCAGAAGTGATGGTGGATATGACCTCAGGGGTGCATGATATACATATGAATGCCCCCTTTATTTACATATCAATGCTGTCAGTCCAAAGCTATTTACATATTAATACCATCGCTATTTACATACATGTAAACACAGGGTCTGCAGGTGAGTCATCTGTATACGGCATTAGGGCAGAGCTGGGCAGCATTAATAACAGAACTTCACACTGAAATATTGGGACACAGCACGGGACTAAAACTTCAAGGGACAAGGGAATTTAAACTGCGATAGTTGGCAAGTATGAGGCAGCTGCTTTGGGCCCCACAAAAATGATGAGGCTCAGGGCAGCTGCCTCTTTTGCATCAGGGTTTACTTCCTTTTTAAACCAGGGCAGTTTATCTAAAAAAGTTTGCACACCATAGGGTGAGTGGGTCTACTTCCTGAATCCTATGCTGTCAACTTTTGAAAACCTTAGCAGGAAGGCTTAATGTTCTGTATTCATGCAAAGGCAGTCCTCCATTGGATTTATGATAAAAATGCAAATGAGTTGCGCTATCAATTAAAGAGCTAATGCATCAATAATACAAAAATATAAGTACACAAAGTAATAACAAAAGGAAATTGTGATTTTATAGGTGCTGAACCTCTACCCGCACAGAAGCAGGAATCAATACATAGGCAAAAAATGTTTTACTTTATTATACAAATAGTAAAAAAGACATACTGGGGTATAACCCCTTAAAACCATAAATAGTTGTTCACACATATAATCAGAGCCATAACAGACACCCCTATTGGTAACGTTAACTTCCCGCATTAAATATCATACACATAACAAATGTGCTAAAGAAATGATATTCAACTATAAATCCAAAGGATGTTTCCTCCCAAAACAGGGAATGATAACTCGTCCCGTCCCAACGCATTTAGCCTGTATCGGCTTCCTCATGGGGATTCAGGGTATATGTGTGATTTTAAAACAAAGGATATATCCTGAATGGAGACATACTAATCATAAGGAGGATTACAAGAATGGTATTTATTAATTTATCAAAAGCCCTAGATAATCCATGTATCTGGTGAGGGTGTATTACTTACAGCATGAGTGGTGGTGGAGCACAGTCTGTGTTGAAGAGGGAATCTGGAATATTTCTCAAAATCACTTTGTTTCTCACATGGTGGATGGACTCTGTTTTTTCTATTACATTTTTTGAATTGGTTTAGGTTCTAATCTATGGACTTTATTGGAGCATAATTGCACGTGATTTATATGTGCACATATTTGTTTATTATTTATGAAATAAGGTGTGAATGGTTTATGTATAGATTTATGTATTTGTACACTATTTATGAAATGAGGTTTTGAATGAGTGAGCGCCACATCCTTTTACGTTTTAAATATTTTGGTGCGAATATTTCACAGAAAGGGGGCGGCAAAAATCTGCATATATTTATTATTTCACTGATCTCTAATCATTTTTTAGTGGCGCCAATCTTGTTTTTGGTTATCACAAAGGATATATTCTTTTTTTTTGGATAAAAACAGAAACATTTGGCGATGTCAGGAGATATGCATGCAGCTTCCCACTCAATCCAACAGCAGTCAGATATGCCCAGCGGTATAGTGGAAACAGCAGGCAGCCCAGTGCAGTAAACAGCCCTAATGCCAGCCCGTCAACAACAACCACAGGAGCCAGGGAGCATACAAAAAAATCCCAAATTTGAAGATATATCAACTGAGTATCTGAATCCAAAGGGTGCAAGGCTTTAGAAGATATGTTCTCCTTATATGATAGCCCTAGAGAGAAAACCCTTACTGCACAATGCGATGAGAGCAAGAGCCAATGAGGGGTACCAGAGGTATAGAGACAGGTATTATGCATCCTTCCAGTGTATCGTGTCTGGATATTTATACATTAATCCATCTTCACGTGCTGGTGTTTATGATATATATTTAAGCACTGGTTTTATGTATTTTCACTTAATTGATTTACCGCATATCTTTGTATTACTGATGCACTAGCACTTTCATTGACAGCGCAACACATTTTCATTTTTATCAATTACATGTATGTGGGCATTTAGTGAGTGCTGCTATCACTTTATAGATACTATATTTCATTTTTGATTATTTTCTGACACCTAGCGCAACCATTCTTCGTTTTTTTCAGTTTTTTGGTATGCACTGTATATTATCAAAAGTATTTTGACACCTGCCTTTACACGTACATGAACTTTAATGGCATCCCAGTCTTAGTCTGTATGGCTCAGTATTGAGTTAGCCCACCCTTTGCAGCTATAACAGCTTCAACTCTTCTGGGAAGGCTGTCCACAAGGTTTAGGAGTGTCTATGGGAATGTTCGACCATTCTTCCAGAAGCGCATTTGTGAGGTCAGGCACTGATGTTGGACGAGAAGGCCTGGCTTGCAGTCTCCACTCTAATTCTTTCCAAAGGTGTTCTATCAGGATGAGGTCAGGACTCTGTGCAATTCAAGTCAAGTTCCTCCACCCCAAACTCCCTCATCCATTTCTTTATGGACCTTGCTTTGTGCACTGGTGTGCAGTCCTGTTGGAACAGGAAGGGACCATCCCCAAACTGTTCCCACAAAGTTGGGAGCGTGAAATTGTCCAAAATGTCTTGGTATGCTGACGCCTTAAGAGTTTCCTTCTCTGGAGCTAAAGGGCCAAGCCCAACCCCTAAAAAACAACCCCACACCATAATCCCCCCTCCATCAAATGATTTGGACCAGTGCACAAAGCAAGGTCCATAAAGACATGGCCTGTCACTGTGACGAGTCTTGCTTCATATTCATTGTATGTCCTTATAGCCAAGTGATTGCAATTATTAGCCAATAACAAGCATGATAAAATAATGTAGATTATATGTATTGAATGTATATTTTTTCTTTCTTTTTTCCAGCAACCCATTCTAACCACACCCCCTAAACCCCTGAGGAAGCTGATAAAGCGAAACGTGTCAGTTGAGTTATCCTTTCCATATGTGAAAAAACTCTTGGATGTATTATTTGCTGTATATCAAACTGATCTCACTCTCTAAATGTCCATAGGAAAGGACCTCTATCTGTAGTAGTGCCGTGGTTAAAATATGGGTTGTGGAAGCTTTTCATGTTTTTAAGGGTTATACAGTGGGGAAAATAATTATTTAATCTCCTGCAGAATCTGTAAATTTGCCCACTTACAAAGAAATGAAGGGTCTATAATTGCTATCATAGGTGTATTTTAAATGACAGACAGAATATCAACCACAAATCCAGAAAAAACACATGATATAATTCTTATAAATTGAGTTGCAGTTCAGTGAGTAAAATAGGTATTTGATTACCTACCAACCAACAATAATTATGGTTCCCACAGACTGGCTACAGAATGTGCTCATGTGGTACACAGATTAGTCCTGTCAATTTAAGAAGGTGCTCCTAATGATAACTTGTTATGTGTATAAGAGACACTTGTCCACAGAATCTCTTTCTTCCATTCAAACCTCACCATCATGGGCAAGAGCTGTCAAAGGATGTCAGGGACGAGACTGTAGACCTGCACAAGACTGGAATGGGCTACAAGACCATCAGCAAGAAGCTTGGTGAAAAAGCAGACAACTATTGGAGCAATTATTTGCAAATGGAAGAAATACAAAATAACCATCAATCACCCTCAGTCTGGAGCTCCATGCAGGATTTCGCCTCATGGGGTAAAGATCTTTATGAGAAAAGTGAGGGATCAGCTCAGAACTACACGGGAGGAGCTTGTGAATGATCTCAGGGCAGTTGGGACCAGAGTCACCAAACAAACCATTGGTAACACAATACGCCGCCATGGATTGAAATCCTGCAGCCCTGCATGGTCCCCCTCCTCAAGAAGGCACATGTACAGACCCCTCTGAAGCTTGCCAATGAACATATAAATGATTCAGAGAAGCATTGGAAGAAGGTTCTGTGGTCAGATGAGACCAAAATTGAGCTTGCCATGTTTGGAGGAAGAAAAATGCTGACTATGACCCTAAGAACACCATTACTACAGTCAAGCACAAAGGTGGAAATATGATGCTTCGGGGCGGTTTCTCTGTTAAAAGGTACAGGCTGACTTTGCTGCATTGAGGGGCCAATGGACGGGGCCATGTATTGTAAAATCTTGGATGAGAACCTTCTTCTCTCAGCCAGAACACTGAAGATGGGTCGTGGATGGGTCTTCCAGCATGACAATGACCCAAAACATACCACCAAGGCAACAAAGGAGTGGCTCAAGAAGATCATGGAGTTGCCTAGCCAGCCTTCAGACCTTAATTCTATAGAAAACGTATGGAGGGAGCTGAACTTTGAGTTTTCAAGCGACAGCCAAGAGACCTTAAAGTGTTACTAAACTCACAACAGTAAAATCTGTCTGTATATGCAGAATAGCATGCTTGCTATACTCACTGTGTAACTTAAGGGGTTAATCCTCTGTATTGTGTAAAAAGTCTGTTTGATCTTGTATGGCCATATACTTCCTTCTTGCCCTGTCTACTATATTAGACTATACTATACTATGCTACATGCAGGCAGTGTGGAAAGGTTTCACATGCTCTATCCAATCTACCTGTTTCACATGCACACAGACTACAGTGCATTTCTAGAGGCAGTGATTGTTTATTTGTGCACTGAGCATGTCATTGGCAAAGCACCAATCAGCTCTGGCCGGATTGTGGGTGAAGGGTCACTGATTCAACGGAAGTTTCATCAGAGAGTGAAATCTCGTATATGAATACTGTGTTTATCACCTGACTGCAATATACAGATGAAAAAAAAAGGTATATAGCAGCAGTATTTTGATATAGAAAGAAGATTTAGAAGCTGTGTGCACTGTGGGGGGGGGGGGGGTGGATGAATTGTACTTATATTGCTGGGTTTAGTACAATCTTAAGGATTTAGCGAAAATCTGTAAAGAAGAGTGGACCAACATCCCTCCTGAGGTGTGCAAACCTGGTAACCAGCTACAAGAAACTTCTTACCTGCTTGGGGATCAAATACTTATTTACTCACTGAATTGCAACTCAATTTATAACATTTGTATCATGTGATTTTTTCTGGATTTTTGGTTGATATTCTGTCTCTATCATTTCAAATGCACCTATGATAAAAATTATAGACCCTTCATTTCTTTGTAAGTGGGCAAACTTACAAAATCTGCAGATCATATAATTATTTTCCTCACTGTATATCCCCTGCAGTAGGTTACTTTTAAGCACATTTTGTAATAAAGAATATTTTTGATCAAATATTTGTACACTGATAGTCATTCTGCGAGAAAGTTTCAACGCCTCGAAAGTCCCACTTCCTAAATGATTTTCTGTATTAACATTAGGGATGTGGTGTGATATTTCAACTGTGCTCATTTTCTTTCACGCGTTGTCTATGGTTCACGTCTCTTTCCACTAGAAACAAACTACTACACGAGCAGCATGTGCGAACAGACACTGGAAGAATGTCTATTCTGGCTTCAAGGAGAGGCAATTTGAGTAGGTCATTGCCTAAGAGACTGTGTGTACTTAGGCAGAAGCCTGTGTAGCCCCAAATTGGGTAGTTAAGCTAAATGTGAGAAAGTGGTGGGCCTACACAGTCCAGATAGCTAGGAGGCTAGAAAATTTTAAAGTAGTCATTGTGACACTGAAAACCCATGAGGGTAACCTTCTGTGTTTATACGTGGGGTAAGACGACGCTCAAAACCGACCCAGTGCTTTAGATGTGGATATGGCTGTGTATGGCCTCAGCCAGTGCTGCTCCGGTCACACCCCCTCGGCGGGGTGAAACGTGTCAGGGGGTGTGGCCGGAGCAGCGCTGGCTGAGGCCATACGCAGCCATGTCCATATCGGAAGCACTGGGTCGGTATTGAGCGGTGTCTTACCCCACATATGTCCTCACTTCTTGATTAGTGTCTGACGCTTGCACCCACATTTAGAATACAGGTAGGGACACCTGTTATCCTCCAACTTTGACCGGCGCTCCAAGTCTACATGTAACCTTCTATGTATGTTTTGAAATTTAATTTTGAAAAAAGTGGGCAAAAAGCCCTGAAATGTACTTCACTGGCTGGCCTGGAGATCACGAAATGGCACTCCATTTGAGTGAAACCCCACAAGGGGTATTCATACCCAGAACCCCAGAGTTGTAAGGTCACACTACTAAGCACTGCACCAGGATGATGCCCATATCTATTGTGGCTGAATGTCAAGCCTACTACTGCACATTCAAAAGCATAGATTCCACAGCTGCCCTAATAACCAAGCTAACATCCAATACATTACAAACTCCGAATTATTTAATACTCACCAAGTCTCCAGTAAGCAGGCGGCTGTTGTTCACATTCCACACCAGCAATGCGATCTCCGCGCCATGTGTTGGGGGCACTGTGTGAAACTCTTTATCCTGCTCGTTAAAAACGACCACCTCTCCCATGACCCAGCCCATGGCAAGAAGACGTTTTGTTGGGTGCCAGCTAAGCAAAGTAGGCTGGTAGGACCTTTCCACGTGCGAACCAGTGACATGTTCACCCTGTACAGAACATTACAAAGAACGCCATTCAAGCCATTAAATCAATAAGTAGCAACAGTTAATTTGACAGTTTCCATCAACAACAAGACATAATGTTACATGACCTGCTGATCTGACTAAAGGCCAATTCACACCAGTGCGTTGATTTGCGTTTTGAAGCAGCTGTAAAACGCAGATCAACAGAAGGACATCTTAAAAACAATAATTTTCAATGTGTCCTATTCGCACCATAACTCTGAGCATGCATTTCAACAGACATCAAAATGTATGTCAATGGACATCAGGAGACATCAGCCGTTTCAATAAAAAAAGGGCAACACTCGGCCCATGTGTATGTCAGCTGGTCTGACAGAAGCCGGTCCAACTGGAAAACCAGTAGCCGACCGGCTCCCGATCAGCACTCTCGGTCAATGGCTGAGAGCGATGATCGGACTGTTCTGGCGAGGGGGGGGCTGTCCCCCTGTCAGAACACAACAGCTCAGCGGGGGAAATCGCTGTACTAACATTGGATCATTAGTACAGCTACTCTGACCAGAGCTAAAAGTTTTTTTGTGATTCTACCCGCAATTTAAAAATGCTCTGTTAAAATGGCAAATCGCACAATGCAAATTTCAGATGTCATTCATTTTAATGGCACCTAAAAATGCAGCACGGTTCTGCCAGAATTGTCCTGGGATAAATCGAACTGCAGTCATGGCAAACGGCATTGTGCAATGCTTGTCGGCCGAAAGAAGCTCCTGATACTTTTTTGGGCGACAAGCTTCACGTGATGCAGTTTTCCACGACTGCAGCGCGATTTTTCGTGCGACAATCAAAGCAGAACTGCACCGCCTTTTTAAGTGCCATTAAAATGAATGGCATCTGAAATTTGCATTGAGCGATTTGTCATTTTAGCAGAACGTTTTGAAATTGCTGAGAGAAATGCAGTGGTTCTGCCCATGATTCAAAATACCCAGGTGTGAATGCAGCCTTAAGCCTGGTACACACAGAATTTTTTTTTCCGTTCAACCCGAAAAAAAAAAAAAAGTGTCAGCTCCGGTCGGAGCCCCCCGCTGAGCCGTTGTGTTCTAACAGGGGGCAACCCCCCCCCCCACGGAGGCGCCCCCCCCAGAAAACTCAGCGTGCTCAGCCATTGGTATATGAGTGGGGGACTATGCCCTCTGAATATGCACTTCTGTGCACAGAGCCAGTGTCTTATCGAAGTAGCCAACTCATCGAAATCTCTAATTACGTCACTTCTGATGACTGTCCAGCAGCAGATTTAGAAAATCTACGGCCCATGCGTGCACCCGACAGAATAACAGAAACCCCGTTGGATCTTCCAAGTGCCGCAGTGCATATGTGCAAGGTACATCACAAACCTTTTTTGAAAACTCGTTGAGCTCTCCAACAGCTGCCAGGCAAGGCACGTCACACGCTAACGCATGGGCCGTAGAGCCAACTCGTCAAAATCTGCTGCTGGAGAGTCACCGGAAGTGATGTATTGGAGATTTTGATGAGTTGATTATTTCAGTAGAACACCTGCCTTCTGCACTACAGAGGTGCTGAGAGGTGGAGTTTCAGAAGTGAAGTCAGTACAGGGATCACTGCTTGCAGGCAGCAGGGTACCATGGGATATGTAGTCCCTAGAAATTGAAAGCACACAATAGAAGAGAAGATGAAAAGCATGCTGGGAATTCAGAAAGCTGTGGAAAGAGATGGTCAGTAGATAGGAGGCACTCACAACATGGAAATAGATTTATAAATTAAGTATATATAGGATTGTTAAAAATAACTATTGTTTGTACTGTTATTACAATTCTGATGTTATAAAATGTATTCTGTGACTACAAATCACCTTTAACACAAAATGTTAATCTGTGATGCAATACACATTACCACAATGCACAATAATGTGTGAATGGGCCATTAAAGTAGAACTATAGGCAAAATATTTTTTTCATTTTGGATAGGGCAAGGAAGAGTTATAACCCGTCAGATTTTTGCTCATCATTTGTGGAGATTTCCCTTCGCTTCCTGTCCCATAGCCAAACAGGAAATCCCTGGAAATTAAAGAGGTGTTCCAGCCTGGGTAAAAAAAAAAAAAATTCAGCAGCTACAAATACTGTAGCTGGTGACTTTTAATACATGGACACTTACCTTTCCAGAGAGCCCGCGACGTTGGCGCCCCAGCCGATCTTTGGATCGGCTGTTGGGTGCTGCCGACCCCATCTCCTCGAAGGGAAACCGGCAGTGAAGCCTTTCAGCTTCACAGATGGTTCCCCACTGCGCATGCGCGAAGCATGCTTCTAATTGGCCCGGAGGCGGAGGAAAGAGGGGGGGGCAAACTTCCGAGGGATGCCGCTGTCGCCTGGAAATGGGGACAGGGACGCTTTTCCACTGTTTTAGCGGCGCTATGCAGGTAGGAGTGGGGTGCTTTTAAAGCGGTTGTCTACCCTTCAGGGGCAATTTTACCTACAGGTAAGCCTATAGTAAGGCTTACCTGTAGGTAAAAAGAATATTTCCTAAACCTGTACGGTTTAGGAGATATTCCCCCTCCAAGCAGCTGCGGCGTCACTGCGCATAGCGCCGGACCTTGTCGGAAAGACGTGTTCCCCCGCGCACATGCGCGGGAGTGACGTCTTGTGGCTCCGGCCAATCACATCGCCGAAGCCGCGTACCCTGAAGCAAGATCCGAAGGAAGATGTCTGCTCCATCAGAGGGGACCGAGCAGCCCGGTCGGATCTTCGTTTCAAGGTGAGTAATTCATAATGAGCTAGTATGCGGTGCCTACTAGCTCATTATGCTATTGTCTTGCTGTTTTTTTTTTTCCACAGGGTAGACAACCGCTTTAACCCCCCACAGGGGGTTAAAAAGGGGCTAAAAGTGCCGGCGCATGGCACTTCCAAAGTGGTGTTCATCCGCATCGGAAGTGCTGCCCATTGACTTCAATGGCAGGAGCGGTGTATACACCGCTCACCGCACCACCCCAAAGATGCTCCTTGCAGGACTTTTCCTAACGTCCTGCAAGAGCACCGCCACAGTGTGAAAGCACTCAAGTTTTCACACTGGAGTGCATTGGGATGAGTTTTTTAGGCACTTTAAGACCTCTTTCACACCAGAACGTTTTTCAGGCGCCTGTAAAGCGCCTGAAAACCCCCCCCCCATCCACCCCAGTGTGAAAGCCCAAGTGCTTTCACAATGGGGGGTGCGCTTGCAGGACGGGAGAAAAAGTCCTGCAAGCCGCTCCTCCACAGCCCCTGCTTATTGAAACACAGCTTCGGGAGCACCGCTAGCCAGCACTTTTAACCCCTTTTTAACCCCTTGTGGGGGGTTAAAAGCGCACCGCTGCCGTCCGAATAGCGGCGCCAAAGCACCGCTATGTCAGCGGTAAAGCGCTGCAGATTAGTGACGTTTTACCGCTAATGCTCGGGCGGCCCTGGTGTGAAAGGGGTCTAAAGGTGCTATTTTTATTGCAAAAGCACCCGAAAAACATCTCAGTGTGAAAGTGGCCTAATGGGGACACAGACAGTAATAAAAACTGACAGGGGTTATAACCCATCGCCACTCTATCCAAAACAAAAAAAAAAAGCTTTTGCCTATGTGCGGGTGGTGGAGTGTCAGTGAACACCTTATAGAAGCAGGGAGGTAAGGATTCTAAGAAATCTGGAGTTTGAAGAAAAGATTGCTGTTATGGTTGCAAGCCAAAGAAATTTCGATGTTTTTTTTCTGAGTTTTTACATCACATTTCAAAACTATTAAATATGAGCCTATTTAATAGGCTACAAAAAAGTAGTCGGTGCCACAGAAGTGAAACCTACCAGTTCACTGTAAACGTCCACACAACCTCCTGACAACGAGCTGATGGAAGCCACAGCCAGCAGAGCATGTTGCCTGTGCCAGGAGATGTTTGATGGAGATGCTGCAGGGTTCGGGGCTTCTATCCGATGGTCAAAATACACCGCCATGGCCAATGAACCTCCCGCAAGAGCAGACCTGTGCAGTACATATTGATAGTGTGATTATGTACACATTAATATTATAAATACATGTTGTTACCTATTTATGGCTGATCTATTTAGATAAAAAGCAAGTGCAGGTCTCTATCTCATGAACAATATATATATGCATTGTACAACATTACAAAGCTATTATTTGTCTATGGTCTTCAGTCTTTGCCGCACGACAGTGCAGCTGTTGCAGTCATGTCACTATAAATAAACCAATTAAAGGAACGCTGTGTTAGGATAGGAAAGCTGCCATTGCTAACCTTCTTCCGGAAACACTAGTTGCATTAGGTACTCACAATGGACAAGCATGCAGCTAGAAAAGTCAGAACTAGAAAGTAAAGCAGCACGCCTAGGAGTATACTGCATTTATGAAAATGTACAGTTATTTGTCCTATGAAACTGCTTGTGCATTTGTTTTGTGTAAATGGGGGCAAAAACAAACCTTATTGGGCTATTTTCATTCCAGGGCGAATGCTACTCTTCATGCAGAATAAAGTATATCAGGAAAATACCACATCATGACCACTAGATGGAGCTGACAATCATAGTAAATGGGAATTTATTTCCTCTGATCATCATCGCCATCTAGTGGCCACAATGCAATATTTTCCTGATTTCTGCTATTCTTATGAATGAAAAACCTTTGACTGGTAGAGAAAATAGCCTAATACATTTAAAGGGGCCTAGTACCCCATACTTTTTAACTAATTCTGTAATAAACATAATGAATTGAACTCATGTTGGTGTAATTACTCTGGGAGTCAACACGTTTAAAAATCCCATTGTTTCCTCTCAAATGGTTGTTTGATTGCATTCTGACGATGTGGTGTTGAACTCGCCTATATAATAGTTTGAGCCTAAAGCCTTGTACACACAGTGCGACAGTCATACGACCGGAGGTCTAAAATCATATGTTGGCTGTTGTGTCTTGCGTACTGACATGCACTAAGTGATCGTACGACCAAGCCTAACCTAGTGACGTGTTACAAGCGTATAAAGAGGAAGTTCAGGTGCATGTGATTTGTGAATTAGGTACGTAGGTTTACATGAACGGACACTTCCGAGCGTTCCTGACTTCTGGGCATGTGTGATTTGCACGTACAGCTTTGTTGGGCCAACTTCTCTGTACACAGGGTACAACAGTCATACGACCGCTTGTTGTACAACAAAAGTTTTCTAGTCTACTCATCCAACTCCTGTTGTACGACCGTCGCAAGTTGACTGTTCCAATCGTGCGTACTAACAGTCAGACGATCATACAACAAGCTGTTGCACGACCATTGCACCCTGTGTACGGGCCTTAATACATGTGCCATCCTTTGAACAGAAAAAGGGTAAATGCAGTTTCATAGGATGAATACCTTATGATTGAAATTGGGTCACAGCAGGTAGGCACAAAACAGCCAACAAATATCAGAGGTTAAAAAACCCACCCTTCTTCAAGGATAAAAATCAGACGTGAAAAATAGAAAGGATAGGTACTTAAAGTGGATCGTAAAGCTTCGTATTTTTCCTTATAAAAGCTATAGTCCCATGGACGTTGACAGCCTTTGGCCAACCATACAATGACTCTTAAAGGCATGGTTCACCTTTACCAAAAAAACTGACTATGCAGGTAAAGGGCGCCTGTAGATAAAGTTGAATAATATCCTTGCTATGAGTGTAGGCCATTTATATTCTTCCTGAATGCCTGCATGAAAAACTCCCAGAGATCGCATCTTCCCATACTCCCTTGTTGCTAGGACGTTGCTAAGAGACTCCCAGCTGTTACTGTTCACCTCCAATATCACAAGAGTGAGCTCTCAAATGCTGAGCTCAGAGCTACAGTGTCAGAGGAGAGAAGTGCAAGTGAGGGGATTGCATCAGAGAAAAAGCTTGCTCCTGTGACGGTGGAGGTGAACAGAAAGCTAGGAGTCTGAGCAACATCCCAGCAATAAGGCAGGATGGAGATGATACAATCTCAGAGTTTTTCATACAGGCTTCAGGAGGCACTTACCTAAATGGCTTACACATATGGCAAGGGCATTATTCGTCTTTTGATCAAATTGATTGTTTTTATCTACAGACGCCCCCCCTCCCCCCCCCATACCTTTTATTTATAAAGATGACTATGCCTTTAAGTTAGCCACACACTGTGCAAATAAATGGTGTCTGGTTTCTGAAGAACAGGTCGAAATTCTATTAGTGGATGTCCCTGCCAGACCCGCTACATTTGACAAAAGTTGTTCATTCGATCGACTTTTATTGAAGAAGCCCGCTGGAATTTTTTTGGGTGAACAGTGGCTGCATCCAATCAGATGGGTATTTTGACAACTGAGAGGGCCAGCTATCAAAATACAATAGCCTGAGTGAGAGATTTGTCCATTGTATGGCCAACTTCATGCCAACTGTACAGAGTTTGGGACGTGGTGGAAAATCTGTGGACTAAGCTTGTCACTGCACACACATCGGAATAAGTGATGGCACTAGCCAACATTTAGGCTACCTAACATAGGTAATTGCATCAAGGATGTGCAGACTTAGGGTCCATCTGCACCACGTGTGCGACGAGCGCAGATTAATGGATGTGTGTTGAGTTTCAGTACTTTTCTCTTTACTCCCTGGAGCATGCAAAGGGTTCACAGCAGGGATGAGCTCAGGTGTGTTGGGATCCTACTATGAGTTGTCCCGCTAGGTAACCATTACTGCAGACCGCAAATCATATGCTGCCAAGGCACTCCCCGCCCCGCAGTCATACGTACACTATATTACCAAAAGTATTGGGACGCCTGCCTTTACACACACGTGAACTTTACTTTAATGGCATCCCAGTCTTAGTCCGTAGGGTTCAATAGTGAGTTGGCCCACCCTTTGCAGCTATAAAAGCTTAAACTCTTCTGGGAAGGCTGTCCACAAGGTTTAGGAGTATGTCTATGGCAGTGGTTCTCAACTCCGGTCCTCGGGACCCACCAGCAGGCCAGATTTTAAGTATTACCTTGGGGAGATGCAGACTAGAATACTGCAATCACTGAGCAGTAAATGATATCACCTGTGATGTATTTGTTATCCTGCAAACCTGGCCTGTTAGTGGGTCCTGAGGACCGGAGTTGAGAACCACTGGTCTATGGGAATGCTTGACCATTCTTCCAGAAGCGCATTTGTAAGGTCAGGCACTGATGTGGATGAGAAGGCCTGGCTTGCAGTCTCCGCTCTAATTCATCCAAAAGGTGTTCTGTGGGGTTGAGGTCAGGCAAATCAAGTTCCTCCACCCCAAACTCTCTCATCCATGTATTTATGGACCTTACACTGGTGTGCAGTCATGTTGAAACAGGAACGGGCCATCCCCAAACTGTTCCCACAAAGTTGCAAGCATGAAATTGTCCAAAATATCTTGGTATGCTGACGCCTTAGGAGTTCCCTTCACTGGGACTAAGGGGCCAAGCCCAACCCCTGAAAAAGAAACCCCACATCACAATCCCCCCTCCACCAAATTATTTGGACCAGTGCACAAACCAAGATCCATAAAGACAAGGATGAGCGAGTTTGGGGTGGAGGAACTTGACTGGCCTGCACAGAGTCCTGACCTCAACCTGATAGAACACCTTTGGGATGAATTAGAGCAGAGACTGGGAGCATCATTGTCTGACCTCACAAATACGCTTCTGGAAGAATGGTCAAACATTCCCATAGACTAGAGTTGCCACCTCATCCCTTTAAAACTGAAAACACATGAATTAGACAGGTTCTGTGGCTAATTTAATGCAGATAAGGCACCAAGTGAGTTTAATTACCACCTTAATCAGCCTCAGCACCTGTGGAATTAATATGTGTTCGGTTTTAAAGGGATGAGGTGGCAACCCTACTATAGACACACCCTAAACCTTGTGGACAGCCTTCCCAGAAGAGTTGAAGCTGTTATAGCTGCAAAGGGTGGGCCAACTCATTATTGAACCCTACGGACAAAGACTGGGATGCCTTCTAGATTGTAAGCTCTAACGAGCAGGGCCCTCTGATTCCTCCTGTATTGAATTGTATCTGTACTGTCTGCCCCCATATTGTAAAGCGCTG
Source organism: Glandirana rugosa (assembly GCA_018402905.1). Taxonomy (NCBI): domain Eukaryota; kingdom Metazoa; phylum Chordata; class Amphibia; order Anura; family Ranidae; genus Glandirana; species Glandirana rugosa. Next base: position 1,752,167 of record BLSH010076090.1, on the reverse strand, counting down.
CACAAACTGTTGGTGCTATGTAAATCCTGTAATAATAATTAAAGTTCATGTGTGTGTAAGGCAGGTGTCACAATACTTTTGGCAATATAGTGTACGCTGATTGTACATGGGGAACGTCTCGGCCACTTATGATTGGTGGGCTGCAGTGACGGCTTCCTCAGACGGGTTGCGACTAAGGATGGGCTTGGGCTTGTTTGGAACCAAACGTGCCCGAGCCCCCCAGGTAGTGAACCCTGCACTGCGCTAATCACAGGCAGTGAGAAATTCCCTGATCGCTGCAGCCGTGCAGTGCAGGGTTCACTTCCTGGCGGGCTCGGGCACGCTCGGATCCGAACAAGCCCGAGCCCATCCTTAGTTGCCACTAGGATCCAGACACCCCTGAGCTCATCCCTAGCATGGAGGAGGAGCCAGGCTTGTGCTGGGCTGTTGTTTTCCTGTGCGCTCATGCGCAATGCACTGACACACGTTAGCCGCTCATTCCACAGAAATAAAGTTGGGTTTGATTTACTTTTTTGCACATATCAGCGTGTTGCAGCAGTGCGTCCCGCTCCCATTCGCTCGCCTTATTTCTTACAGGCTCTTGCGTTGGCCTGAGTTGAAACCAATTTGGGTTGATTTACTAAAACTGGGGAGTGCAAAATTTGGTGCAGCTCTGCACAGAAACCAATCAGCTTTCACTTTTATGGTCAAAGCTTAATTGAAGAAGCTGAAGTTAGAAGCTGATTGGCTACCATGCATAGCTGCAGCAGATTTTGCACGCTACAGTTTTAGTAAATCAACCCCCATGTGTCAGTGCATCTGGTGTGCAAGAAATCTGCTCATTCCTGGCTTCACAAAGTCTGTCCCAGGCAGAAAATAACCTGCAACTACCATTCCAGCTGAGAGCCAGTGATATCCTACACAGCCAGGCATTCCATGGAGGACACACACAGCCTAGTAACACGCCATATTACCCCCCAGCTCCGATCTAATCCATTGCTCGTCCTTCCCCGGCTCCCAGTCCTCCCACATCACCTTCTTGCCCCGCCGGCCTGCTTCTTTTTTTTCCTCCCGTAAGGCTTCTGCTCCTGTACCAGGCCGCTTCGCTTCCCGTTACCTTGACAACGGGCCGGGCAGTCACGTGACCCGAATAGGCCAACCCTGGCTTTCCTATTGGGCAGCGCGCTGACCCGAACTGAACGAGGGATTCCGAAATTAGAGCGAAGAGTTCCGGAACGTACCGAACAGCGCTCGTGTTTTTCCGGAGAAAGAAAAGAAAAAGGAACTCTGTGAGGGCTTATTACTTCCTGTGATACAGAATGATTGTGTGGGAGATACAAATACACGTTCTGTAGACACGCCCAATAAAATATTTTCTGTCATGTATAACCACCAGATTTACCCCCTTCATGACCAGGCCTTTTATTGCGATATGGCACTGCGTTACTTTATTTTTAACAGAAACGTTTTTATTTATTTAAAAAAATAAAGAGATAACACATATACCACTGCGTTACTTTAACTGACAATTGCGCGGCCGTGCGTCACTGTACCCAAATAAAATTGATGTCTTCTTTTCTCCACAAATAGAGCTTTCTTTTGGTGGTATTTTATTTTTTGCACTATATACAACAAAAAAAGTATTCTACTTTCTGCTATAAAACATATCCCATGAATGGAAAAAAACACATTTTTTTCATATATTTAGGCCAATATATTTAAAGAGGAAGTAAACCCAGATGGGGTTTACTTCCTCTATGTTCCCCTGTAAAGTAGAAACATAATGGGCTACTATGCATCGCATAGTAGCCCATTATGTGCCACTTACCTGCAAACAAGCCTGCGGCGTCCAGCACTGTCCCCTCTGCTGGCGGCATCCATCTTTTGCCCAACTTCCTTCCGGGGGCCACGACTCCGGCGCTGTGACTGGCCGGAGTCGTGTGACGTCTAGGGTTGCCAGATCATCCCTTTAATCCAGGATACACATGAATTACACAGGTTCTGTGGCTGATTAAGGTGGTAATTAAACTCACTTGGTGCCTTATCTGTATTAAATTAGCCTCAGAACCTGGGTAATTCATGTGTCCTGGATTAAAGGGATGATGTGGCAACCCTACTGACGTCATTCCCACGGGAGCCGCCAGTCACGGCACGGTCGCAGTGGAGGAACGGCGCGCAGGCCGTTCCTTCACTGCACAGCTTCAACACTGCATATAAGATATATGAGATATGCAGTGCACCTACAGGTAAGCCTTATCATAGGCTTACCTGTAGGTTAAAGTGGTTGTCACAAGTTGACAACCACTTTAAGTAAAAAAAACGCCAGATAAGCGTATATTGATTAGACATGTGCATGACAAAATAATTTGTTTTGTTTCGATTTGCTAGGCCACTTTCACACTGCAGAGCACTGCAGCGCAGCCGCAGTCAAGCGTCGCTCGTTTTAGCGGCGCTGCAGCACCGTTTTTGAGTTGGGAGCCATGCGCTTTTAACCCCCCCGAGGGTGATCACCTAAGGCGACCTAAGTACCCGTAAAAATCGGGTATCCGCACCCCCCCTCCTCCCCAAAATCTCAGTTTTACCGTCAGGAGCTGGAACTCCCGCTTTAAAAAGTTGGGAGGTATGCATACAGACACCCATTGAGATGAATTAGAATATGCACCTACACAATATTGTCAAAAGTATTGGGACACCTGCCTTTACATGCACATAAAAAACTTTAATGGCATCCCATTTGGGGTTGCCACCTTTTCTTCAAGCCAAACCCAAAAAATTTAGCAGCACACAGCAATTTTTTTTATTTTAAAGGGGAACATCTTGTAATGGGAAACTCTGATGTAAGGGAGTTTCTGCTCACCAAACCTCCCGCTTACATCAGAGTTCCCAGCATTCCCCCCTAAATTAGGGCATTAGGGTTCCCAAAACCCCTCTTACATCAGAGTTCATATGGCACCCCTTGAATCTGAATCCCCCTTACCCTAGTGTACTCACTCACTTGGAGGCAGGAGAGAGAAGAAAGGGAGGGGGGAGACTTCAGTCACCAACAGTTTTGGAGAGGTTAGGGAATGGGTAAAGCAGCCATGTTAATGGGAATAAAAATATAATAAAGATCCTTTTTAGAGTGGTGGTGGTCCATGTGTACTGCGGCCTCCCCTCCATTCCAGGCCTACAGCCTCCATCAGTGTCCCCCAGTTGTACACCATGGTTCCTTCCTCTGAACCCCTACCTCAACAAGATCATAAGGGCCTGAGGGAAGAGTCCACATGGCCTTATTTAGGCTGGATTCACACCTATGCATTTTTAGTGCTTTTTGCATTTTGCTCTACAGAACGTGTTCCATAGGAAACCATGTTAAATGGTGCAAATCTGCAAAATGTAAAAAGTACTAAAAATGCATAGGTGTGAATCCAGACTTACACCTGAGTCCCCCTTACCTTAGTGTACTCACTCACTTGGAGGCAGTAGAGAGAAGGGGGGGGGGGGGACTTCAGTCACAGACAGCGGATGGTGATCTCACTCACCCGAGGATGGAAGCTCAGGCATCAACACCTTTCATCCACAATGTATCTGCCAGTTGCAGAAGGAGGAGCAGATCAAGCCCTCTCTCCTCTCCTGTCCGTGTATGGGGATGGGGCCCGTGTTCCCACCTATGCAATCGGCGGTTGTGTTACTTGGGGAGACACAGTCCATTTTGAATATTGTTTCCAGGTTTCAGGTGGTCTGAATTCCAGACACACAATTCAAAACCCAGATGGCAACCCTAATCCCAGTCTTAGCCCGAAGGGTTCAATATTGAGTTGGCCCACCCTTTGCATCTACAACAGCTTCAACTCTTCTGGGAAGGCTGTCCACAAGGTTCAGGAGTGTGTCTATGGGAATGTTTAACCATTCTTCCTGAAACGCATTTGTGAGGTCAGGCACTGATGTTGGACAAGAAGACCTGGCTCACAGTCTGCACTCTAATTCATCCCAAAGATGTTCCAAAGAAGCCAGGTAGTAGATGCTGATGGGGACCTCACAGGCATTGGACTGTTAAAGCATAGTTAAGTATTGTGGGCTTAATGACAGTAAATTCTAGTTTAGAATAAAAAATCTATTCAAGCATGTATTCTCAACTCAAAAAATTTCCATCTATTGATCTCAATATTCTTTAAATCTCCAATTATATTATAGGGACAGTTGCTGCCCTCTCAACCCCCAGATCTCACATGCTGTTTGCCACAGTGTCCATGTGTGGAAGTCGACAGTTGACAATTAATGTTAAAAGACCAACGGAACTTTCAGTTAAAATGTATTGTTCTGGTACACCCGGTTGTATTTAGCCGATTTAAACTGAAATTTCAGTTGGGCTTTAAAGTGGAATTAAACCCTTCTATCCATTTCTGCCAAGGAAGCTGCCATCTAATGCAGGCAATGCATGGGTGGAATTCTCTTTCAAGAACAAATTTTCTTTCAACAATCAGAAATTTATTGTGTTTTGTGATCCGATGGTTCCACCATTGATTTGGAAATTTGATCAGCCAGGCCTTCAATTTCACCTCAAGTTGCTACAGAAAAGATTTTTTCGTGGCCGGTAATCTTCTTTTTTTTCCAGGTCACAACTCATGCACATTGCTTTTTCGCTACAATGTTTTTTATTGAAATTTAAAGAGAACAAATGCAAAGTTCCCATCCAGGGGGTATGAGCATTAGACACTGTGCAAGATATCACACAAAAAACACAGAAAATAATGTGTCATAGGGTGTGAACTATGAACTACTAGCCTCTGGTCAAGGCTGGGGTTCAAGGCCAAATGCCTGAGCCTACAGACTCAGGGGCTAGGGTGGGTGAAGAAAGCGTCCGCTAAAAGAGGATTAACAAATCCAGACTAAAAAAAGGGAAAAAGTAAAAAAAATGGGGGGGGGGGGGTGTGGGGGAATAATAGAGGGAGAGAACGGGAAGGAGATTAGAGGAGCAGAAGGGAAAAAAAAGGTAAACAGAGGGGGAAAGAGGGGCATAGGCGCACATTCCTTTTTCGATTATATTTCTCGCACGATTCTCCCATCATTGACTAGAAATTTGTTTGTTTTTCAAAAAAATTCCAATATGCCCAATCACTAAAATTCAGTGGCTGCTGCTGCGGACCAATAATTGTGAGAAATTCATAAAAAAATTCTTAGTTACGATTTTCAACAGAACATTTTTTGGAATTCGACCTGTGTATGGCCGGCTTTAGCCTTTGTTTGATCTTCAATTGCCATGACACTGCACATGTGATCAGTTATGACAGCAGACATTTGGTGGTTTGACAGTTTAGATGAGCGCACAAGCGAATGTGACAGTTAGCAATCCCAGCGTGCTGGAAATGTAACTGTTTTTTTTAAACCATTGAATTGGTGGGTTTAATTCTTTTTTAAGATGTCAATATTTAAATTCTCATGAATTCTCATCTCTTACGTGAATACAATGGGCAGCATATAGGGACCCTATAATGACACCACAACCACACAATGGTTGAAGGAGATAAAGGTGAATGTCCTTGCATGGCCTAGTCAGAGCCCAGACTTAAACCCCATTGAAAATCTGTGGAATGACTTGAAGACTGCAGTCCACAAGTGGTCATAATCAAATTTAACTGAACTTGAGCAGTTCTGCAAAGAAGAGTGGGCAAATATTACAAATCTAGATGTGCAAGTTAGTAGAGACGTTTTACAACAGACCAAAGGCTGTAATTAAAGCAAGAGGTGATCCAACAAAATACTGACACAAGGAGGTGATTCTTTTTCCAACTCAGTGATACTGTTTTTGAAAAGTTTGTATATATTTTTTCCTAACATGTTGGTATTATATCTTTCACTTGGACGTTATAGGTTGCACTGAGTAAATACAGCTGGATAAAACAAAAACGGTGTCTGTCTTCATTTCAGACTGCAAAGCAACAAAAAATCATTGTTTTAAAGGGGGGGGGAACTAATA
>BLSH010076090.1:1730303-1744387 GCA_018402905.1 Glandirana rugosa | reverse complement strand
GTGGATTTGATATATCAGCACCTAAGAGCACTATTGTTGCACTTTATTACCTTCAAGCAATTGGAGATTATGGATTTTTAGGAGCACCATCCAGACATCTGGACAGTGTATATGCTTCAATATTATTTGTGTGATCACTTCAGCACATTTGACATGTTTATAAGGACTTTATGTTTGCTAGCATCATTCTAGCAGTCTTGTTCATTTTTTAAGCACTTGGACATTTATTAAGCGCTTTATTTGGAATTTACATGTTTCTTTTGATTTGCGAGATATTTTCACACTATACACGCTCATTTGTTATGCATGTAATTTATGGATTTATTTGCGATATTTCATTGGTTTAAGGTTTTTCACTTCTGATATATTTTTTGGTGTTCGGAAGCGCTGCCCTTTGTTTGCATCCAATACCTGTCACATGCCTGTTGCTGTCACAAAGATGTTTACATTCCATGTGGGAGCAATAAAAGTGATCCGAAAAAAAAACTAAAGCCACAGTGTAAATTAATAAATAAATAACTTAAAAAAAAATGTAGTGTCCCCATTCTCCCATGCTTGGGCGCAAAAGCGAACGAACGTGTCGGTCCCGCAAACAGCGTTCGTCCCACACATGTGAGGTATCACCGCAAACATCAGATCATGGGCAGTACTTCTATATATGGCATTTGGACGAATCGCGTCTCAGGGTCTGATGAGGAAGCAGCAGCTGTGAACGGTGGCAGCTTCCCCATCCAGATATACTGCGGCTGGGCTGGGGGGCGCCCGATTTTAGTCTTGCCTAGGGCAGAACAAAACCAAAATACACCACTGATTGTATGTGATTAGACAGCTTCTTTTAATGGTATACATATACATACATAGGTGATCAGACAGTATACTTATGTGATCAGGGAGTCTATCATTTTTTTCTCTTTAACCGGTTCTTGACACCGTAGCGCATATTTACTGCTGCACTGACAGCGTAACGCGAATCGCCGTCTATAAACGGCGGCTTGCGCAGCTAGCGGGCGGGAGCGCACTGCCAGCGGCACACTATTGTGCCCGCCACACTCTGCAGGAATGTGCCCGCGGCTCGGGCCGGTGAGCCACGATAACCTGGCAGAGAGAAAGAACAGAGAACCTCCAATGTAAACACAGCGGTTCTCCGCTCTAGAAGTGGGCATTTAAAAGATCTACTGATCCCTGTCACTGATCTCTTATGCCCATGGTAGCTCAGCCCCCTCACAGTTAGTACACACCCAGGGAACACAGTTAACCCCTAGATCTCCCCCTGCAGGTTAACCCCTTCACTGCCAATGACATTTATACAGTAATCAGTGGACATTTAAATTATGTCATTGGTCCCAAAAAAGTGTCAAAAATGTCCGACATGTCCACCCCAATATCGCAGTCCTGATAAAAATTGCAGATCACCGCCATTACCAGTAAAAAAAAAAAAAAAAGTAAAAACGCCATAAATGAAGTCTCATGGTTTGTAAACATGGCAAATTATGCGCAAACCAATCAATAAACGCTGATTGTGTTTTTTTTAATCAAAAATATGAGGAAGAATATAAATCGGCCAAATCCGATGAATAAATTTGTTTTTATATATTTTTTTGGATTTATATTTTAGCAAAAAGTAAGAAATATTGGGGTTTTTTTTTTGCAAAATTGGGGCTCTTTTTTTGTTTATAGCGGTGATCAGAAATGACGCAGAGGTGACCAAATACCACCAAAAGAAAGCTCTATTTGTGGGAAAAAAAGGACGCAAATTTTGTTTGGGTACAACGTCGCATGACTGCGCAATTTTCAGTTAAAGCGACGCAGCGCCGAATCACAAAAAGTGCTCTGGTCCTAACATGGGAAATCCTTCCGGGGGTGAAGTGGTTAAGGTATATAGGTAAAGTATACAGATGTAATCAGGGAGTCTATATTTTCATTTTGTTTACATACATGTATGCCCTACCAATTAATAATAAGCATCCCTTTTAAACTGAAGTAGAATACAAGCTGCGATCTGTGAAATCAGGGGTAAGGCAGCAAGGACGCTGTGATGTTGGATAACTGTCCTTCAATAAAACATGACCCATGATCCCGATCACTGCTCAGAGTGGAAGTTGTCACTGTTTGAATGACAGCCAGCTTCCGGCACGCCCATCCACATCAATCATATCTCCAGCAGCCAATAGAATCCCGAGGGAGGGAAGCTGCCGCAGACAGACGAATTCACTTTTGAAACCTCGCTTTCCACTGGATGACCTCCCCAGCCAATCCGCGCGCTCCTTCCCTGCCCACTGACATCACACGGCCCTGCCCTCCTCGCCCATGACTCTCAGCGCCGATCTAGCGTTGCGCTTTCCGATTGGCGACCCTACCGCAAGCGCCGCCCTTCCAGGCGAACCCACCAACCCGTGCGTTTGTTTGGGTTGCGAGGGGCGTGACTTGTTTTGGCAGGCTGGCTTGGCGCGGGTTGTTGTCAGATGCGGACGCTGGCTGGGAAGAAGAAGGTTGGCACCCGGGTCTGAAGGAGCTTTGGGCCGGGCCCAGTGAGATCGGATCTGTGCTATCGTACCTTAGATGTCAGCTGGAGCGCATAAGGCGTCACCCGCATAGGCCTGAGGGCCCGGGCTGTAGGTTGTGCCGAGGATAAGGGAAGCTACAGCAGGCCCTTCCATCATCCTGAATGCTGCAGGTAAGACCTGTGTCCCTCCACTCATTAGACATGCATGGCCTGCAGCAACTTGGCTTGTCCCAGCATGTGTGGCACTACAAGTCCCAACAAGCTGCTAGCAAAAGAAGACCTGCTATGTGATCAATGAACTCAGGCAGTCTCTGGGGTGCTGCAGTTATTACCGCCCCACTCCTGTGCCCAGAGGATGGGGGGCATGGCTCCTTGTTCTCTGCACAGCTGTCAGGGTGACAAATGCCCTCCATCACCTTCATGTCACTTCCCTGTCCATGCTGCAGTGCTGGGCTCTTCCTATTGTCACAGCTGTCAGCATGCTGCACTCTGGATCCAACGCTTCTTTCATTTCCAGGTGTCATTTAGATAGCAAATAGAAGGGGGGATCAAGCTTTAAATTCCTCCAATCAGTGTCACAATATGCAGGACGTGATCCCCCCCCCCACCCCACCCCACCCCAACATCAACACAAGTGGGTTTCTATAGAGGAAACAGGTGCTGCAGGGGAGTGATGGATGACAGCAGCTGTTGTCTGTTGGAAATCCTTATCTACTACATTCATCTAATAACAATCTTCTTATAGTGCTGAATGGAAGGGGCATTCCATGGCTGTGCCTTTTATTTGCCTCTCCCAGTGTTGGCATCCTGTCCATTGATTAGAATGTATCCATTGATTCCCTACTGATCAGCTTGTCCTGTGATTGCTGATCAATAATCTGCAACCAGGAAGGCAGCAGCTCCAATATCCTTCTTCTGGTATAAAATTCATCACCTCTGCTCCCCATGACTACTCCCAGTGTGCAGCAAAATCATCCATAATAATAAATAATTATCCTCTCTGCTGTGATTGAATCCTTCACTTGATCACTTGTTGTGTTTACTGCATAGATCTGATCTACAAATGTCTCTGGAGTCACAGATTATTTATTCTGTGGTTCTATGACAGTTGCTTTTTTCTCTTCCTTTTATTTCCTGATGCCCATTTTCATATAAAAACAGAGTATTGTTTACATTTTATCAGATGGCAGCATGTGACTTCTTACCTGTGGCTGTGTACCAGTCTGCTATCAGTGTCTTCTCAATGGTGCTGATCCCTGTTGTTGTCATTGTTGATCTCAGTGTTTTCTTAGTGTGTTGATCAGTGCTGTTTTTATCATTGCATGGTGATATCAGTGTTTTCTTATGTTGATCAGTGTTTTTATGGTGATCTCAGTGTTGTCATCTCAGTCTGTGTTTTTGTCAATGACATTGATCCCTTTTTTAAATTAATGTTGACCTTGTGTGTTTGTTGTGTTTTTTTTTTTTTTTTTAATTAATGCTGATCACAGTGTGTGTTTTATTAATGTTGATGTCAGTGTGTGTTTTATTAATGTTAATCAGTGATTCCTCATTAATCAGTGTTTTCTCAATGAGGTCAATCCTCCCTTTTCATTAGTATAAATAATCAGTTTTCTCAATGATCTTATTTTTTATTTTCCTTAATGTTGTATTTTATTTAATTATTATTAATGTTGATCTCAGTGTGTGTTTTTTATTTTATGTTGATCAGTGTTTCTTCTTTAATGTTGATCTGTGCTTTGTCAATGTTGATCAGTGTTTCCTCAATGAAGTTGATCCCTTTTTTCATTAGTATAGGTCTGTGTTTTTTTTCTTAATGATCTTAACTTTTTTTTTTTTTCATTACTATTTATCTCATGATTTTGTTTTTTTATTAGTAGTTTTGTTTTTTATTAGATGAGCGTTTATTAAAGTTGATGAGTGTTTCTTGCTTTGCTCAATGAGGAGGTTGCTGCTTTCTCCATAGTGTAGATCTCAGTGGATTTGCCCATGAATCCATCTTTTTAGTGTTTTTGTAATGAATGTTGGTGTCAGTGTATTTTGCTCCTGAGTGCAGATCTGGGTGTTTTCATCAATAATTGGGTATAATTCTAGCAGATCTCAGTGTTGATCTCCTGGACAGACATTTTGAAAATGGAGTAGTGGTTGTTGTTGTTGTTGGGGATGATGTTGCCCATCATCCATGGTGAAGTGGTTGCAGTTTTGTTTTTGTGTCCTGTGTGTAATAAACCCTTGGGGGGTGCAGTGTGATGGGTGGGGGGGTCTGTATATTTTGGGGGGGATTCATAAAAAAACAATAAAATGAATAGCAGTAAAGATCTGATGACGTAGCAAACAAAGTTCAGCCAGCTCCAGACAAACCCTCCCTACAGCCCCGGCGGGTGACCCCACTTTGGCAAGGCGCCGTTTAAAATCTCGGGGCTCTCCCGGCTCGGGGGACCCCTCTTTGGAAAGCTGAGGGTCTCCTCTTTCGTTTGCACCCGGCGCGGAGTGTGTGAGCCCCGGCGATCGCGAGCTAGAGGGCCGGGAAGGGCCGGTGCGGTGCCGGGCGCCTGGCTGTTGCTTGCAGAGTAGTGGGGATGTGAGGCTCTCCAGCCAGAACGAGACGCAGCAGAGAGGAGACGAGGGCGCAGAGCGGCTTCCCTCCGCCGACAAACATGAGCGATCCCGGGCCCGTGGAGGCTCGGGCTGCCCCGGCTGCAGGGTGAGGACCGGGGGGAGGTGGTGGGTGGAGGAGCGCTCGGGATCGGGCGGCCCGGGACACTTTTTAGAAGGCGGGCGGGCGGAGCGGTAGAGGCGGCTGGCGCTGATCATCATGTCGGGTTTGTCTTGTGCTCAGCCAGAGAGACAACAAAACCAACCCCGGCCTGCCGTCTCCTCCGGGCCCCTGCAGCCCCCCACACTGGCCCCTGGGCCCCCGCACCGCCCTGCCCCGGCCGCCCACACGGAGATCCAGGCAGGTCGGTGAAGTCGGGACAGGGAAGAGGATTTGTCACTAACAATGGCGGCCATGTTGTTCAGGAGCTCTCCTCTCTGCTCCTTCTCTCCACACAACTTTATTTCTTCTACCTAAAGGTTTTGGGGGGCCCCTGGGCCTCCTCCTTGGGGGCCCCTTCTTCCCTCTGAACCCTTTTTTAACCCCCTTTTTGTTTTTTTTGTTTTTTTGCAGAATGACAGTGAAGCTGAAGAGTGGAGAGGAAAGGTTGAAGAAGCCAAACAAGAGAGAAGCTGAGGAGGAGGAAGAGGAGGCTGCTGGAGAAGTGGAAGAGGCGGGACAAAAAGAAGGGGAGCCCCTCATCCCCAGCACCCCCCAACAGGATGCCCTGACCCCCAAGGGCCCGCAAGACCAGCACCACTTCCTGAGGTCCAGCGTCCGGCCCCACAGCAAGCGCCAGAGGAGAGACTCCTGCAGCAATGGGAAAGCCGCCACCGCCAAGAGCAAAGGTACACCTAGCTTCAGGGGTTCGCCCCACACGGGGCACCAACTTTAAGGGTACTCCAGTCTCATTTAAAAAAAAAAATTTTCTCAGCTTTAATAAAATATTTACATTATTTCACTTTTTGGGTGAGATTCTAATCTGAACGTCCATTTATTAAGGAACATAAAAATTTTACTATTGATTTGATGGTTTGAGGGGATGCCAAAATTTTAGCTTCCCACTCAGATGGGCCACCAATTTTAGGGGCATGTTGGTTGGATTTTAATTTTTTTTCACAGCTTTAATACAATATTTACATTATTACACTTTCTGGGTGGGATTCTGATCTCAACGTCAAATTAGTAAGGAACCTGAAAATTTTACTATTGTTTTGCAGGTTTGGGGGTACCCCAAAAATTTTAGGGGTACTCCGGGCGTATTTTTACATTTTTATTTTATTTTTTTCTTCACAGCTTTAATAAAATATTTACATTATTTCACGATCTGGTTGAGATTCTGATCTCGGCGGCAAATTATTAAGGAACATGACAATTTTACTATTGTTTTGCAATTTGGGGGGGGGGTACCCCAAAATATTTATCAGGCCACCAAGTTTAGGGGCACGCCGTGTGGGGATTTTTTCTTTAAATTGCAATAATGCACATTTTGATAGCAGTGTTTACATTACTTCTCTCGCATTGTGATTGGGATTGTGATCCCAATGGCTAATTATTAATGACGCACATTCATTGTTTTTAAAGGTCTAGTGAAAACGTGGGCACCTCCAGAATTTTTGGGGTGCACCATGCCGTCTTTCACACTCCTGGATGTCTCACACTTTTTTCAGTTGTCTTTTATATTATTTTACTTTTGGGGTAACATTGTGAACCCCAACACCAAATATCCACTATTTTAATTAAAATCCTTTTTTTTCCTGGAAAATTAAACTAGTCCAGTGCCAAGTGAAATGTGCAGGTTCGTCACCAACAGATGCCCCCCCCCCTTGACTTAAATTAGGGGTGCACTGTGGCTTTTTTTTTCTTTTGCATAATTCTTTCTTGTAGGGTGGGATTGTGAGCCCAATGCCTATTAGGATGCACAATAATGTTTGTTAAAGGTTTAGGAAAGGGGGGACACCTCATAATTTTAGAGGTGCACCATTGCGTCTTTCACACTCTTGGATGTCTCACACTTTTTTCAGTTGGCTTTATATTATTTTACGTTTGGAGTAACATTGTGAACCCCAAGAGCAAATTGCCATTAATTTCATTAAAAAAAAGTTTGTACTCCCCTTTTTTTTTTTTTTGGAAAACGAAACTAGTCCAGTGGCAAGAGAAATGCACAGGTTCACCCCCGACAGACCACCCCCCTTTTAAATAAGGGGTGCGCCCTGACTTTTTTTTTCTTTTGCATAATTCTGTACATTTTGGTACCATTTTTAATTATTATACTCGCAGGGTGGAATTGTGATTCCCATTATTAATGAAGCACAATACTATTTGTTTTTGCAGGTTTGGGGGGGGGGGACACACCTCATTTTAGGGGTGTATCATGCCGTCCTTCACAGTGTTGGCTTTCTCATACTTTTTTCGGTTGTGTTTATATTTTACTTTTGGGGTAACATTGTGATCCCCAACGCCCAATTATTAATTTCATTAAAATCATTTTTTTATTTTATTAAGTTTTTTGGGAAACAAAATTCGTCCAGTGCCAAGAGAAATGCACAGGGTTGCCCCCAACAGACCCCTCCCTTTAAATTAGGGGTGCACCATGGCTTTTTCTTTGCTTTTACATAATTCTGTCTTATAGGGTGGTATTGTAACCCCAATGCTAAATTAATGTAGCACAAGAATATTTTACAATTGTTTTTGCAGGCTTGGGAGAGGGGGCACCTCAACTTTTTTGGGGTGCACCATAAGCCGCCTTTCACAATGTCTCAGTGCTTTTCTGGGTTGTGTTTATAATATTTTACCTTCCAGGTAGGATTTTCATCCCCCATGCTAAATTGTCTGCAGCACCTTAAAAGAATTGAAAAAAAAAAAAAAAATTCCATTTTTTTTTTTTTTTTTTTTTTTTAAATCAAACCAGTCCAGTGCCAAGAGAATTGTGCAGGCTCATCACCAACAGACAGCCCTACACCTTTAAATTAAGGGTGTTCTGTTCCTTTTTTTTTTTTTTTTTTGTTTTTGTTTGCACAATTCTGTACATTTTGAACAGTGTTTTACATTACTTCTTTCGCAGGGTGGGACTGTGATCACAATACCTAATTTACCTAATTATTAATGACTCACAAAAAAATCTTCCATTTTGGGGAAGAGGGGGCACCTCATAATTTTAGGGGCACACCTTGCCATCTTTCACACTCCTGGTTGTCCCAAACTTTATTTTGGTTGTGTTTATAATATTTTACTTTTGGGGTAACATTGTGATTCCCCTATGCCAAGTTATCACGAATTTCATTTAAATCATTTTTTTTTTTTAATGAAAACTAAACTAGTCCAGTGCAAAGAAAAATGCACAAGTTTGTCCCAATGGACACCTCCTCCTTTTTAATTAGGGGTACACCATGGCTTTTTTCTCTTTGGCGTAGTTCTGTACATTTTGATAGTGTTTACATTATTTCACTTTTAGGATGGGGTTCTGATCCCAATGCCAAATTATTAATGAAGCACGAGAACATGTTTAAAGTTGTTTTTGCAGTTTTGAGGAGGGGGTCACCTCAAAATTTTAGGGGTGCACCATGTTTTTTTTTTTTGGCAAAAGTAATTCAAGGGGCGCACCATAATGTCTTTCACAATTCTGGGTGTCTCAACGCTTTTTTGGACGTGTTTATAAAATGTTACTTTTGGGGTAACCTTGTGATCCCCAGCAGTGTGTTTAGATAATTACATTGTTTTTTTTTTTTGTTTGTTTTTTTTAATCGGAGAATTAAATTAGTCAAGTGCTAAGAAAAATGCACAGGCTCACCCCTAACAGACCACCCCTTAATTTTAGGAGTGCACCGTCGCCTTTTTTTTTTCCACAATCCTGCAAATGTAATATAGTGTTACGTTCTTTCGCATTGTGGGATTCTGATCACTGTGCCAAATTATTAACCAAGCACAAAATACATTTTTTTACAGATGGTTTTTGCAGGTTTGGGGGGAAGCGTTCTCAAAATTTTAGGGGTTCACTGTGCTTTCTTTCACAATTCTGGGTGTCTGAATGCTTTTTTTAGGGCTTATTTACTTTCAGGGAAACATTTTGAACCTCCGTTCCAAATTATCAGTAGCGTGTTTCTCCAATGTGGTGTGTTTTTTTTTTTTTTTTTTTTTCTGAAAACGAAACTAATCCGGTGCCAAGAGCAATGTACAGGCTCGTCCCCACCAGACCACCCCTCCTTTTAAAATAGGGGTGCACCATGTTTTTTTTATTGCCTTTTGCACAGTTCTGTCCATGTTGATACAGTGTTTACATTATTTCACTTGTAGGGTGGGATTCTGGTCCAAATCATTAATGAAGTACAAGAACATCTTACAGTTGTTTTTACAGGTTTGAGGAGGGGGTCCTCTCAAAATTTTAGGGGTGCATTTTTTTTTTTTTGCAAAAATAATTCTAGGGGCGCACCATTCTGTCTTTAACAATTCTGGGCGTCTTCACACTTTTTTGGATGTGTTTATAATAATTAACTTTTGGGTTAACATTATGATCCCCTGTGCCATTGGGGGTGCACCATAGCCTTTTTTTATTTATTTATTTATTTTCCCTCTCCTTTTTGCACAATTCTGTATATTTTTATGCAGTGTTTACATTATGCAGGGTATAATAATGAACACCATGCCGAATTAATTATTAATGAAACACAAGAAATATTTTACAATTGTTTTTGCAGGTTTGGGGAGGAGAGTTTTCACAATTCTGGATGTCGCTACACTTTATTGGTTTTGTTTATAGTATCTTACTTTCGGGGTAGGATTGTGATCCCCATGCCGATTTGTCAGCATTGTGTATTAATATAATTTGTAAAAAAAAAAAAAATGTTTTCCTGAAAACAAAACTAGCTCAGTGCCAAGAGTAATGCACATGCTGATCTCCAAGAGACCACATCCCCTCTCCTTTAAATTTGGGGTGCACCGTGAGCTGTTTGTGTCCAATTCTGTAAATTTTGATAGTGTTTACATTATTTCACTTGTAGGGTAGGATTTAGATTCCAATACTGAAATAATAACTATAATTGTTTTGGGGGGGGCTCCCCTAAAAAAAGCTAGGGGTGTGGCCGTAGTGGTTTTTTTTTTGTCCCCTTGATTTAGTGTTTTACATTTATTTCACATGCTGGGTGTGATTTTGATCCCGATGCCAAATTATTAATGAAGCACAAGTAAATTTAAATTGTTTTTGCAGGTTTTTTTGGGGGAATTGGCTCAAAACTTTAGGGGTGTGCCATGTTGTCTTTCATGATTCTGGATGTCTTGCTGGATTTTTTGTAGTGTCTTTGTAATATTTTACTTTCCAGGTAGGATTGCTGTCCCCCAGGGTGGATTTGATTTAAATCTCTAGTAAAAAGGCTCAATTTAAATCATAAATTTTAAAGAGCAACTGTCACCTCCGTTCCGCAGCGGCTCCTCCTCTGACCTGCTGGTGACTCACCGACAATCCCATTCACTTTAATGGGTCGGCTGGTGATGCAGCAGTGACACAAGGTGAGGGACGTGACGGCAGCAGGTGAGTGGATGCCCGCTAACAGGCGCTGGCATGATGCATCTGAAATGACAGGTGCTCTTTAAATGTAAGGACTTATTCTTGCTGGTAGTTAGAATCTTTAATATTTGCAAACAAAATGCAGGTTTCCTATTTAGAATATTAAGCTGTCAGGTTCATAAAACAGCGATATCAGAACCGATTCAATTATACAGTTTGTAGTGTACATAGCTTTGCAAAACAATGGGATAAAGGAATATTCCTGAACTTTGTTTTATCTCATGGTTACTGTGAAATTGTGTGACTGCATCATTGCAGTGCATGTTATCTCAGCTTGCAGAGCTTGGATTTATTGAATGAGTTTACCAAAAATGTAAATATTGCAGAATATACAGCCTCATGCTACATAACTAAGCTCCTTTTCATGCTGAATAAAATAAATTATTAATGTATCTTAAATAGAAAACTATTGATAGATAGATAGATGTTTACTTCAAAAGCAGTTTATTAAAATAAATTCAATAAAAATGTAAAAAAAAAAGATTTTTTAAAAATGTTTTATATAAAAAAATCATTGATTTTTATTCAACCTGCTGTCCCCATGCCAAATTATCAGCAGTGCATTAAGAGCTCATTCCCAGCAGGGGGTGCATGCTTTTTCAGCATGTTCCCACGCCTTGGGTTGTAGGGCACCCCATTCATTTCATTGGGATGACCTATGCGCAAAAAAAGTGCAGGTATATTTTTGAACTGCGGTGCCATGTGTTTTAGCGGGCGCTATTTTGTTTGGGTGCATCAAGAATCAATGGCACCCGCACGTATATGCAAAAGGCTGTGCGTTTTTCTGCTGTGCGGGTTTTGCTTTGCGATTTTGCACACGGTGCTGCTCCTGGTTTGAACAAGCCCTAAAATTATTATTTTTTAAATAATTCTTTCTTTGTCCAGTGCCAACAGAAATGCACATGTTCACCCCCCCCCCCAACAGACACTTGCCTCTTTTTAAATGAATCGCCTTGTTCTACACAGTCCTTTACATTTTGATTTATTTTTGGTCAGAAACATGCAGGAAAGGAACACAAGAAAATTTGACAATTGTTTTTGGGGGTCTCAACTAAAAGTTTTAGGGGTACATCATACAATATTCTATTTTCCTCAATGCATTTTTGGATTTGTTTTATAATATTTTACTTGCAGGGTAGGATTGTGACCCCCCCCCATGACAAGTTATGGCAAAGCACAAGAACATTTTACATTTTGTTTTTTGGGGGTTCACCTCAAAACTTTAGAAGGGTGTGCCATGCCATCTTTTACAGCGCTGGGTATCTTGAGGCAATTTTTGGTTGGGGTTTCCACATTTGCAGGGTAGGATCCCAATCCCTGCAGCAAATTAAACTAGTTCAGTGCCAACAGAAGATGGACAGGTTGGCCCCCTTTAAGTTTTTGGGGACACCTCTGCCTTTTTTTTTTTTTTTACACAATTCTGTACATTTATATACATGTTTGGCCGTAAATTAATTTACGGGGTGGAATTCTAATCACAGCGCCAAATTATCAGCAATGCAATAAGGAAGCAGAAGAGAAATTAAAATGTTTGTGTTTGCAGGTTTTGAGGAGCTCCCCTCAAAACTTTAGGGGTACACCAGGCTATCTTTCATGTTTCTGAATGTCCTGATGTATTTTTTTTTTTCTAGGGAAGGATCCCGATCCCCCCCCCCCCTTCCAAGTTATCAGCCGTGAATTAGGAGAATTATTTTTTTTTTTTTAATATAATGTATAATTCTTGTAAAAAATATGTTTTTCTTTTGAAAAAGAAACATGTCTAGTGCAAAGGGGAAATGCACAGGTTTGCCCCCAACAGACAATCCCCGTAAAGTTAAGGGCACGCCATGTTTTTTCACACAGTTAGGACTCATACACACGGGTGTTTTTTACCGCTGCGTTTTTTTCAGCTCTCCATGTTATTCAATGGCCCCATACAAACACTGGCGTTTGTGAGCTGTAGTTGGCATCGGTGTTCTTAAGCTGTAAATCGAACGTAGGGACCCGCTCGTTCCGAGGCTGAAGCATTATGGCGTTTTTGACGCTGAACCGGCAAAACGCTCACTAACGCGCATTAACCCCGTAGCGACATTAACCAGCGTTTTTAGGGCCGGCAGGTTCAAAAATAGCAGAGGAATTTTTTTAACAAAACGCGACGTAGCGCTGACGCTCATTAATGCCGACAAAATTGCGTTTTTGACACCAATTTTTGCCTGATGTCGGTCCTGACGTTTTGCTATTACGCCCGTGGGTATGAGGCCTTACAGTTTTGTATACCTTTATACATCTTTGGCCATATTATCAGCATTGCATTAAAGCATTTTTGAAGACCGAGTGTTTAGGGGGGCATAGCTAGTGGCAAAACATTTTTTTACCTTTAATGCAGGGGATTTATTAAGATTAAAAAGATGTAGCTTTAGAACCATTTCAATGAAGCTCTGGAAATTTTGGTGGCTCACCTCATAATCTTGGGAGCGCGCTGTTCTATCTATTTTTTCTTTAAAACTACATATTCAGTTTAACCCCTTGAAGACTAAGCCTTGTTCTGAAACTTGTGTTAAAATCCATATTTTTTGCTAGAAAATTACTTAGACCCCCCAAACATTTTTTATATAATATATTTTAGCAGAGACCCTAGAGAATAAAATGGCGGTCGTTGCAGTATTTTATGTCGCACTGTATTTGTGCAGCAGTCTTTCAAACGCAATTTTTTTGGGAAAAAGCGCTTTCATGAATTAACAAAACAGTAATGTTAGCCCATTTTTTTATGTAATGTAAAAGATGATGTCACACTGAGTAAATAGATACCTAACATGTCATGCTTTAAAATTGCTGACACTCGCGGAATGGCGACAAACCACGGTACTTAAAAAATCTCCATAGGCAACAAAATTTTTTACTGGTTACCTCTTTAGAGTTACAGAAGAGGTCTATTGCTAGAATTATTGCTCTCGCTCCAACAAACATGCGGATACCTCACAAGTGGTTTGAACACTGTTTACATTTTGCGGGAGCGTCTTAGGTATGCGTTCGCTTTCTGCTCATGAGCACAGAGGGATGGGCGCATTTTACTTTTCTTTTTTAACGCTGTGCCTTTTAAATAAAAATTTTGATCACTTTCATTGCTGTCACAAGGGATGTAAATTCCCTTGTGACGGCAACAGTCACGTGTCGGGTGTTTTTTTTTTTTTGGAGTTTATAATGCCCCAAATCCCTCCTTTGCACTTAAAAGCATTCAAAACACCAAGTTTGGCTGCTTTGAATACCGCCATTTTATTAAAGTCATGACATCGCTTCTGGGTTACTAGATCTGAGACCCGATGAAAGTGGAGTCCGGCTTCGTTCGGTTCTCTGGCCAACCAGCGGACGTGCCGGCTGGTCGCTAGGGCCTCCCGGTGGGATGAAAGAGCCCTGGCTAGCTGCGGGGGGGGGGGGGGGGGGGGGTT
>BLSH010076090.1:1711365-1730293 GCA_018402905.1 Glandirana rugosa | reverse complement strand
GTGTTCCCCGGTTTCCCCTCCCACTGCTTGTAATAACAGCTGAACGGCTGATTCGCTGAATTGGTTGTTATTACAAGAAAGCCGACCATCGGCTCTAAAATAATTAATGCCTGCAGCTCTAAAAAACTGTACTGCAGCTGCAGGCATCACCCCGGTACAACCGCTTGAAGCAGAAGGCCACACATATGTGTTACATCATGAAGGGGTTAAAATGTTTGCCAGTGTTTACATTATTTAATTTGCAGGGTAGGATTTTGATCCCCATGCCAGATTATTAGCCATGCATTCAAACGTTAAAAATCCAGTAACACTGTCTCACCCTCCTCTACACATGCTCAGCTGTTCTGTATTTTTCAGCACTGTGCCGAATTTGGAGAGGCCGATCTGCTGACAACCTGAAGATTTACTGCTGCTCAGGGCTTCCGTAAAATGGCAGATTTTGGAGAAATGACTAAGGCCACGTGTGGATGGAAGCGACTCACACCCCTTGGTAGGGACCAGCATGGGTTCCCAGCAAGGTGTCTGAGTGCATGCACTGTAGGGCACTTTGTGGCGGGAGCTCACGCGGTAACTGCATTGTGTGTGTAGCCTGGCTGTGTTCCTCTTTGATTGGATGACACCGTGCTTTAATTCTGGTGGTGTAAAGTCATTTCCAGGAGCTTGAGGCTCTGGTTCCAAGCCTCCTTCTCATTGCAGAGGAGGGACTGGCTGGTACCTTAAAGAGGAGTTCCACCGTTTTCTATGTTTATTAAAAGTCAGCAGCTACAAAAAGTGTAGCTGCTCACTTTTAATAAACAGACACTCAACTGTCTCCAAGTCCAGTGATGCGGCCGCACGGAGTCTTGGACCTCTCCCCCTCCCTCCGCGGCGCAGTCAATCCTAGTGTGGGCACTCGACCGTGACAGCTAATGGCTTCACGGCCAGGCACGCACTGCGCAAGCGCAGCAGCGCCGTGTGATTGGTCCCAAAGTCTTTTAGGACCTGTCCTGTGTCCCAGAAGACTTCGGGAGGGAGGGGGAGGCGACCTTCCACTTCTGATCGCTTAAGGCGACCGGAATGGAAGTATGGGTCAAAATCGGATATCCGCACCCCCTCCTCCCCAAAAGCTCAGTTTCAGTATCAGGAGTTGGGAAGGAGGTCTTAAAGCGAAAGTTCCACTTTTGGGTGGAACTCCGCCTTAATGGGGATTTCTTCCAGCAATAGCTGTCAGGACGCGTCAGGTGAAGAAGCTTGCATTTTGGATTTTTCCATGCGCATTCTTCCAATGTCAAGTGGAAATTATCAAATATTTGATTGCAATGGATGCCCCCAACCCTTACTTAAGAGGCGTGTTGTTGCGTGTTTTTTTTTTTTTTTACACATTCTAATGATTCTGTATAACTGTGCATTTATAACCAGTATTTACATTTTTTAAATTTCTTGAGTAGGATTCGGATCCCCACGCTACGCTTCAGCAATGTATTAACAAACCACAATTTTTTATTTTTTTTTCCTTCGGTAAAGTATTATATCTTTTTTTCCCTTTTTGTTATGTTCAGAAGTAAATTTGTTCTTTGGTAATTGTGTATACTTTGGGTGGTCATCTTGTTCTTATTTGGTTGATTCAGGTTATACTGATTTTTATGTGAATGATTTTGAAAATACCAGGAACAGAATGTATTATTTTTTTGTAATGTATATTTGGAAGATGGGTGTGACGGGGACATTTTAGGACAACATCTAGGGAAATAAGAGAGGAGGTTTGTGGGAAAGAATCTGTACAGCACACACATGCACTTGTAGGGAAGACAGAGATGTGGATATATTTTCACACACATGCACACAAGGTGAAATATTTGTTGTGATTCCAATGGCTCTCTTCTCAGGGAAGCCCTATTTTGCTTTTTTATTTTTACTATTTTTGTGTGTGTGTGGTTACTGGTCACTTTTTCACCCATATGCAATCTAGGTATTGCAGGTGACACATTGAGGGGTATTGAATATCCCGTGGGCAGTACAAATTTTGGTATGCTATTTTAATATCTCCTCCTTCTTCCTTCCCCCTTTTTTTTTTTTTTTTTAGCATTTTTGGGATCAAAGTAATTGGACAGAAATACTAGTTGGGGCATATATCATTTTTAGTTGTTCGTCCATGTAACTTTTATTTCTCCACTTTATTGTTACTATATATTAATATTACAAGTTAAAGCGATACTAAAGGTTGTGTTTTTTTTTTTGTTTTTTTTAAATAACAAACATGTCGTACTTACCTCCTCTGTGCAGCAGTTTTGCACAGAGTGGCCCCCATCCTATTCTTCTGGCGCTGCTGCTGGCTCCTCCTCTGCTCGAGTTCCCCGTCAGGGAAGCGCTTTCCCTAGGGACACGCGTGTAGCGCACTCCCGCGTCCTGCTGCTGCGTCCCATGACACAACAGGACTTGGCCTCGGCTCTCGCCGCACTGGACTTGATTGACAGCAGCGGGAGCCAATGGCTCCCCTGCTATCAATCTATCCAATGAGTACCGGAGCTGCTAGGCTCGTCCCCGGCGCGGGAATGATCGGGCTCAGGTAAGTAAAAGGGGGCCTTTGGGGGGGCTGCAACAGAAAAGGTTTTTCACCTTAAAGCATAGAATGCATTAAGGTGAAAAACCTTGAGGGTCTACAACCCCTTTAAATGCATATTTTCTATCTCAGGAAATTATCTAATATTTACTCTAGTTTTTTCTAACCTGCTCCAGAAAATGACACCTGTAGTCTGGTTGTGCCTTTTTTGTAGGATTATTATCATTTTAATACTTTTGTGCAATTTAGGGCTCACTATATGCCGTGACCTGCGTTCTTCCGCACTTAATAAACAAAGGTGAAATCTAGAGAACAGAAATCAATTTTTCTTGTTCACACCACGCTGGTGTGATGTGGGGTGCAGTTTGGAAAAATGCAACATGCATTTTGACACTTAAAGTTGAAAAAAACCCAAAAAACCAAGCAATGAGACGCACTGAATTTCTCATTGCAGCGTCCTTCCTGTTGGAGCTGATACTGTACCAGCTTGCATGGTAAAATGCTGCTTTTTATCATTTGGGCTAGTGTGAACCTTACCTTCTTGTCCTTTTTATTAAAGCGGAGTTCCACCCAAAAGTGGAACTTCCGCTTTAATGGAAGGTGACCCCCCCGACATGCCACAATTGGCATGTTTTTTGGGGGGGTTGACCAGGGACCCTGTTTTCACAGGGTCCCAGGTCCACTTCCTCCCCTGGTGCCGCGGCTCAGGGAAGGAAGTCCACCTTCCCTCTTTGCGATCTTCTGGGATAAGTCACAGGTCCCAGAAGATACGCCGGCCAATCACAAGGCGCAGCGCAACTTGTGCATGTGCAGTGCACGCCTGGCTTTGAAGCCAAAGCCGGGTGCCTACAGTTATGATGCCGGCGCCGCCGAGGGGAGGGGGCGAAGAGCGAGCCCTTGGGCGACTGTATCGCTGGAGTGGCCGATTGTTAACAGTCTGCAGCTATACTTTTTGTAGCTGCTGACTTTTACATGGGTGGAGATAGTAGAGCAGGGAGTATTTTTGGTATTTCCTTTGCCTATCATGACGGCCAACTCTGAGCAGTAATAAATGTCAGCTATCCTGATTTCTGTGCAGGTGTGGACTTTTGTATCAGCAGCTACTGCGTGTTATATAACCTTTTGTTTTGTTTTGGAGTTAGTGCTCCTTTAAGCATAGCAAATATTGATATCGCCCATTACAGGAGCAGTGATAGCAATTCACGAAGGACATGAAGACTTTTACAGTTTTCAGGCGTTTTAGTGCTAGAAATAGTGCCTGTAAGGTCCCTACCCCTATGGCACCCCCAGTGGGAAAACCTGAGAGCTTTCAAACTGGGGCGGTGCACGTGCGGGACATTAGAAAAAGTCCTGCAAGCAGCATCTTTTGGGCGGTTTGGGAGTGCTGTATACACCGCTCCCAAACCGCCTCTGCCCATTGGAATGAATGGGCAGCGTTTCCGAAGCGCTTGAAAAGCATTCCGCAAGCGCCGCAACATGGTCGCTTATTAACCCCTAATTAATCCTTTCTTGGGGGGGTTATAAGCGGTGCCAAAGCACCTCTTGAACAGCGGTAAATCGCCGCTACCTGAGCGGAGCTTTAACAACAACACACAGGCAGCCCCAGTGTGAAAGCAGCCTAAAATCTGGGAATTTGCTCATGTAAATGGCTCAAACAGCCAGTATTATTCATGCAATCTAAACAGGCGTAATTTGACTGTTTAAGTGATATTTATTTAAAGATTATTAAAAATCTCCAATCATGTCCTCCATATACTGCTTGCCATTATACCACTTACACTCTTCTCCTGCACACATTTCCCACTGTCCCGCCCTCTGACACACCTATCCTGCAGGTACTGACCCGTCTCATAATCTCCGACACACCTATCCTGCAGGTACTGACCCGTCTCATAATCTCCGACACACCTATCCTGCAGGTACTGACCCGTCTCATAATCTCCGACACACCTATCCTGCAGGTACTGACCCGTCTCATAATCTCCGACACACCTATCCTGCAGGTACTGACCCGTCTCATAATCTGACACTCCTATCCTGTGGGTACTGTCCCCGTCTCATAATCTCCGACACTCCTATCCTGCAGGTACTGACCCATCTCATAATCTCCTACACTCCTATTCTGCAGGTACTGTCCCGTCTCATAATCTACACTTCTATCCTGTAGGTACTGTCCCCTGCTCATAATCTCCGACACTCCTATCCTGCAGGTACTGACCCGTCTCATAATCTACACTTCTATCCTGCAGGTACTGACCCCGTCTCATAATCTCCGACACTCCTATCCTGCAGGTACTGACCCGTCTCATAATCTCCTACGCTTCTATCCTGCAGGTACTGACCCCGTCTAATAATCTCCGACACTCCTAGCCTGCAGGTACTGACCCGTCTCATAATCTCTGACATTCCTATCCTGCAGGTATTGTCCCGTCTGATAATCTCTGATATTTCTATCCTGCAGGTACTGACCCCATCTCATAATCTCCGACACTCCTATTCTGCATTACTGACCCGTCTCAGAATCTCCAACACTCCTATCCTGCAGATACTGACCCCATCTCATAATATCTGACACTCCCATTCTGCAGGTACTGTGCCCATCTCATAATCTCCGACACTTAGACCGAGCTGTCGAAGCCAGCTCTGGTTTCCCACTAACAATTGGTAACCAGCAGGATCTGTTCAGTTTTATTTATTTATTTATATATATATATATATATATATATATATATATATATATATATATATATATATATATATTTATTTATTTATATTTAGAGCTGCACGATTCTGCCCAAAATGAGAATCACAATTTTTTTGCTTCGAATAAAGATCACAATTCTCGCGGCGTAACATCTTGCATATACAGATAAATTGGGCTAACAGCACTGTTTAGATTTTTTTTTTTTGAAAGTGTCATTTTTCCCAAAAAATTGCGCTTGAAAGACCGCTGCGCAAACACCATGTGACATAAAATATTGCAACAACCACCATTTTATTCTTGATGGTCTCTACTAAAAAAAATATATAATGTTGGGGGTTCTCAGTAATTTTGTAACAGAAAATACTGGATTTTTACTTGTAAGCAACAAATGTCAGGAAAGATTTAGTCTTTAAATGGTTAAACTGAACTCGGAGTTCATTCCTTTTGATAACTAGAAACGTATCTCTTTGCTTCTTTTATCAGTAATGATCTCAGACTTGGCAGTCTGGCCAGATAGGAGAGACCCAAGTCACTCCCACTTAGAAAAAGGTTCCTGGGGAGAATTCAGGCGACTTGCATTGACTTCTAATACAGTCAAGTCGTGCTGAGTTGCCTCCGTAAGTCGGATACCGAGTGTCCCTGAAGCGTCTCTGTCTCCATTAATTGCAATGAAATTGGCGGTAATGCATAATGGACATCGCGGGGGGTTGAATCAAGATTGCGATTTTATTACGATTGATTGTGCAGCTCTAGAAGACTGTGAGCATGTCTGGCGCTACGAAAAGTGGAGGTCTTTGAAACTTAAAAGATCTTCCACAGTTTCAGGGTTTTGTGTGTGACTGATTTTTATTTTTTTATCAAAAATTCATTCAATGGGTAACGTGTTTTCAGAATGAAAAAAAAATGACTCGGATCCAATCAAATGTTAAAATTGGAACAAACTAAAAGTGTGGGTGTAGAAACAATTACTGATGTGTTTTATCTATTGATCTATCACCGCTCGCTGCCAGTTTTGGGCACTGATTGTGTTGTTCAGGTTTTACATGGAATAACAATTGGTGACAGGTCCTACATCTGTTGCAGCATGCAGAAAAATTTAATCTTGTTATGTGTAAATCGTTAGGGAAAATGTAGCCTTTGGAGGAGGAAAAAGAAACATGATTTCTTTCATAATATATCAGATTGTGTGAAGCATTGATTGATGTAAAGTAGACATGCATCTAAATCTCCTTTTCCTCTGAAGCACGATCCACATTCAGATCATGCTTCAGAGGTGATTGACAGGTGGTGAGAAGGCAACGTGACCCAGGTGGTGAGGGGGCGATACTTCCAGGAATGGCAGAGCATGTAACTCGCACCATGTGACAGCTCTGGGCCTGCTATGTAATTTTTTTCTAGTTTTCCTTTATTCAGGTGAAAATAAAGGAAAGAGCCTAAAAAATAAAACTAATGCAGCCATCACATCTAAGAATTTGTAAGCTGCAATATAATAAATATTTGCTTTAAAGCTGAACTCCAGGGACATTTAAAAAAAAAAAAATACTCCGTGGGCAGCCAGCACCAACATTTTCACCTGGTCTTTTTTTTTCGGTACGGGATCTTTGGCCTTCTTGATTTGCCAGGTCTGACTTCCTCGCCGGTACCAAAATCTTTACTCTGTCTTTCTCTAGGGATCTTTAGCTATCTTAATTGGCTGAGATGACAACTGCTGTACATTATAGTTAATTCCTTCCGTCTTCAAGGCATTCCCTCACTAGCACCAACATCTTTGCTGTTGTCTTTTTTTCAGGTGTGGTATCTTCAGCCGTCTTGATTGGCTGGGCCCTCAATCTCTCGCCAGCACCAAAATCTTAACCTGGTCGTTTTCCAGGTGTGGACTCTTCAACCACCTTGATTTGGCACTCGCAGCACTTTTATTTTCACCCTGGGGTTTTTCTAGGTGCAGGTTCTTTGGCCATCTTGGTTAGTTGGGTCTTCACTCCCTCACCAGCACCAAGGTCCTCACCCCAGTCTTATCTGGCTGTGGGATCTTTGGCCATCTTGGTTAGCTGGGTTTTCACTCCCTTACCAGCACCAAGGTCCTCAACCCAGTCTTATCTGACTTTGGGATCTTTGGCCATCTTGGTTAGCTGGGTTTTCACTCCCTTATCAGCACCAAGGTCCTCACCCCAGTCTTATCTGGCTTTGGGATCTTTGGCCATCTTGGTTAGCTGGGTTTTCACTCCTTTACCAGCACCAAGGTCCTCACCCCAGTCTTATCTGGCTTTGGGATCTTTGGCCATCTTGGTTAGTTGGGTCTTCACTCCCTCACCAGCACCAAGGTCCTCACCCCAGTCTTATCTGGCTGTGGGATCTTTGGCCATCTTGGTTAGCTGGGTTTTCACTCCCTTACCAGCACCAAGGTCCTCACCCTAGTCTTATCTGGCTTTGGGATCTTTGGCCATCTTGGTTAGTTGGGTCTTCACTCCCTCACCAGCACCAAGGTCCTCACCCCAGTCGTATCTGGCTTTGGGATCTTTGGCCATCTTGGTTAGTTGGGTCTTCACTCCCTCACCAGCACCAAGGTCCTCACCCCAGTCTTATCTGGCTGTGGGATCTTTGGCCATCTTGGTTAGCTGGGTTTTCACTCCCTTACCAGCACCAAGGTCCTCACCCCAGTCTTATCTGGCTTTGGGATCTTTGGCCATCTTGGTTAGTTGGGTCTTCACTCCCTCACCAGCACCAAGGTCCTCACCCCAGTCTTATTTGGCTTTGGGATCTTTTGCCATCTTGGTTAGTTGGGTCTTCACTCCCTCACCAGCACCAAGGTCCTCACCCCAGTGTTATCTGGCTGTGGGATCTTTGGCCATCTTGGTTAGTTGGGTCTTCACTCCCTCACCAGCACCAAGGTCCTCACCCCAGTCTTATCTGGCTGTGGGATCTTTGGCCATCTTGGTTAGCTGGGTTTTCACTCCCTTACCAGCACCAAGGTCCTCACCCCAGTCTTATCTGGCTTTGGGATCTTTGGCCATCTTGGTTAGCTGGGTCTTCACTCCTTCACCAGCAACAAGGTCCTCAACCCAGTCTTATCTGGCTGTGGGATCTTTGGCCATCTTGGTTTACTGGGCAAGAATGACGTCACTTCTATGCTCATTCTGGCACTGATGTATGCCAAGAATGTACATGGAGTTGCTAAGGTGCTGCTCAGTGTACATTCTAAAGAAGGTTGAGAACAGACAGGTACATTGGTTTTATTGCAGAAGAGCCTACCTGCTCATAATTTTAGAATTTCTAATTTAAGCTTGCTTTAAATATATCGGAAGTTAGTGCTACTAAATCCACAACAGTAAAATCAGTCTGTATATGCAGTAAAGCATGCTTGTTATACTCACTGTGGAACCTAAGGGATTGATCCTGACATTGTGTAAGATGGCTGTTTGATCCTGTCATCTCCGTTCCTCCCCTTCTTCCACTGTCCCCAAACCATTTCCTGATAGAACAGCGGCTAGGGGACAAGCTGCACATGTCCAGGTGTGTATTGCTAGAGAGTTTTATTTGCTTGTTGTGTTTTTTTTTTTTTTTTTTTTTTGATTGGCCCTGTGCTGTTCACATGCACTATCAGCACTGTCCAGACAGAGGGTCAGGGGTCCTGCAACCTTATAGGAGGAAAACTCCTCCTACAAGACTGCTATATACTGCTAAGCAAAGGTATTTAGCAGTTTATTTTTACTAAAACTAATGTATTTCCATGTTCTGTGTACTGTGAGAGACCAGATCTAGTGAATGCATGAATGCAGGCTCCTGGGTTACTAACACTTAAAGGGTAAGTTCACCTTTACAGAAAATCTGTAAGGTGAACTTACATTGGACCCCCCCCCCCACGGTCCTACTGTACCTGAGGCCGGCGATCACCTGCTAGGAGATACCGGGTCTCCGCTTTACCAGTCCAGGGATTTGGAATTGCAGCGACTTTCTCCCTTCTCCCTCGGGGCTAGGTGGGTTCTGATTGGTCGGCGCTGTTCACTTAGAATGTCTCCCATACGTTCCTTTACGAGATACATTTAGGAGATTAAGCTGTGGGTATTTAAACCCTCGGATCGGTGAAGCAGCGACCCGATGTCTCCTAGCGGGTGATCGCTGGCCTCAGGTACAGTGGGATGGGGAGGGGATCCAGTGTAAGTTCACATTACAGGTTTTCTGTAAATTTACCCTTTTAATCTTTCAGTATCGATGCATAAATATGTAAAATATCATCCTCATCTGTCTGATTTTGTGACCGGCTCACATTGCAAGGTCCTAGCTGCCATTTTAAAAAGTGCTCTTCCAGAAAATACTTGTAAAGCTGTACCGGGTTCCATCAATCCCTTGTCTGACCGCATTTTCAGTGCTAGCAATAAACAACCCTGGAGTTTAAGCCTGGTACACATGGGCCAAATAACAGCCAGTATTGGCTGGTAAAAGAGTAACTGGCTGACATTGTGCCCGCGTGTACACCAGCCTGTCCGACAGAAGCCAGCCAAACTGGCATGCTGGAAACCCAGCATCCGATCCGTGGGCTGTCATCGCTGACCGGTGTGTTCTGGCGGAGGGGCAGTCCCCCTGTCTGAACACGATAGCTCAGCAGGGGTGATCGATGTACTAACATCAGATAGTTAGTACAGGATCTCCTCCCAAGCGCTGTTTTTAGTGTGTACCAGGCATTGAGGACCGCATCCTAGACTCTCAGTAACGCTTCAACTGCTTTTTAAATTTCGTTTCTCCATTTCCTTTTCAGTTTGTATCACAATTTGAGTTCTTCCTGAAGGGGTACTTGTCCAGAGTGTAATATCTTCGTATCAGCCTTGGTTTCTGATATCCTGAAAGTAGTGTATTTACAGGGTCAGTGATCTTTTAATAGTGTGTGTATAAGATCATATAACTGCATAAAGAAGCCACCCTGGCACAGTGCCATTAAGTAACTCTTCCTATTGTGAAATGCGTCTTGTTTGCATACCATGGAAGTAATGAGGCCTATGGAGCCATATCTCAACTGTACATCTCTTTGGGCTTGTTTGCAGAAGTATTAAGTGCAACAGCCAATTGGAATTCAGCTCTTGATTACAGCTGAGATTTGCTTGCATTGGATTTGCCCTATGCACTGCTTTTACAGATTCTAAGGCTCCATGCACACTGAAGCTGATAAACGACCTTTTTTTTTTCTTTTTTTTTTTTTTTTTTTAACAGCCCATAAACGCCCCTTTAATGTTATACATGCACACATAAACGTTTGTTGTCATTTAACAGCAGTGGCGTTTATGGGCCGTTATCTGAACTCCCTGAATTGGCGTTCAGGAGTCGTTCTAACCACAAAAAAACGATGGACGCTGATAAACGCTCATAAATGCCCGTTTTTCGGCATCCAGTGCTTTTTGTAGTCAAATTAAGCTAGTGAAGTTAAAAAAAAAAGCTCAAAAACTCTGACCGATTAAACGCGGAAAAACGCTGCTAAAAGCATGTTTTCTAAGCAGCGTCTCCTGCCACATAATCTGATGCCCAGAGAGCGTCCAGTGTGCATGGAACCTAAGCCCTCACACATGGGCGTTTTTTCACGCCACGTGTTTGGGCGTTTTTTGCAGCTCTCCTTGTTATTCATTGGCCCTCTAAAAACGCTGACGTTTTTGGGCAGTAGAGGGCGTCGGTGTTAGTGAGCTGTTTCTAGAATGCGGGACCAGCGCGTTCTGAGGCTGTAACGTTTTGGCGTTTTTGACGCCGACACCGCCGCCGCAAAACGCTCACTAACGCCCAATAACGCCGTACCGGCGTTAACCGGCGTTTTTTGATGCCAACGTTTTCTGGTCAAAAAATAGTGGAGGAATGATTTTTTTTTGTTTTTTTTAAACACCTGTTGATGCCGATGCTAACTAACGCTCATTGACACTGATGCAAAACGCCAAAAAAACGCAGATTTTTCCCTGACGTCGGACACGACGTTTTGCTTATTTAAAACCATACGCCCGTGTGTATGAGGCCTAAAGGTTGGTACATAGGTATGTGTGCTTCTGTAGTGCAGAGCCAATCACAAACAAGAGATTGGCCATAGTCTGGTTAACTTTGTTGTCTCACAGCCAAACAGATGCTTTGCTTGAATTTTTAAGAAAATGATGACATTACTGGCTGATAGAGAACAAAACATACAATTCTTTTTTTGACGTCTTTAATTGAATAACATCATGGCCTTATCTGGTATATGAGAGCCAGTCCAACTAAATGTGATGTTTTAGTCCTAGATCGTCTTTCCTGTACTCAGGTCTGCAGACCTGATGAGGGGAGAGCCGATCGGCTGCATCCCTGACAGGGAGGGTTTGTGCTGATGATTTATCAGCACAGCCCTCCCTCGGATCGCCACCCTAGACCACCAGGGAGCCTGCCCAGGGACCACCAGGGATGTGCCCACCCAGGACCACCAGGGAGACCTCCCTACACCACCAGGTAAGTGACATACTACCCAATGTGGATGGCACTCAGTACCACCTTCAGATGCCACCCTAGACCACCAGGGAATGAGCCCCTATCAATGTATATGCCCACCAGTGCCCCTATCAGTGCCCACCAGTGCCCCTATCAATGCATACCAGTGCCACATATCAGTGCCCACCATTACCACCTACCAGTGCCCACCTATCAGTACCGCCTATGAGTGCCAATCAGTTCTGTCTATTAGTGCCCATCAGTGCCGCTTAGCAGTGTCCGTCAGTGATGCATATCAGTGCCCATCAGTGCTGTATATCAGTGCCACCTCTCAGTACCCGTCAGTGCTGCTTATCAGTGCCGCCTAACAGTGCTCATCATTGCTGCATATCAGTGCCACCTCATCAGTGCCACCTCATCAGTGCCGCCTCATCAGTGCCAATCAGTACTGCCACATCAGTGCCCGTCAGTGTAGCCTCATCAGTGCCCACCAGTGATGGAGAAAATTTACTTATTTACAAAGTTTTGTGACAAAAATAGAGAATTTTTTTTTTTTTTTTTTTTAAATTTTCGGTCTTTTTTTTTTATTTGTAGTGCAAAAAATAAAAACCGCAGGGGTGATCAAATACCACCAAAAGAAAGCTCTATTTGTGGAAACAAAATGATAAAAACTTTGTTTGGGTACAGCGTCGCACGACCGCGCAATTGTCATTCAAAGCGCAACAGCACTGAAAACTGAAAATTGGTCTGGTAGTAAAGTGTTCTAAGTGCATAGAATTGAAGTGGTTAATGTGGATTGCTGACCATAACAACCAATGTGTTTCTGCAGTACAATAAAGTCCAGTTCTAGTCATCTTGCTCCCAAACCTTCCCTATTCACCAGAGAGAAGGTAAATATTGGATGACTGAGATGAGGTTCAGGTTTATTGTGAAGCCGCGACATTTGCAAAGTTTGCAAATCATGAACTTTTGGCCAAAAACGTTGCAGGATTGGCGCTAGAGTCACAAGAACCAATTATGTGTAAGAATGGATAACCCAGCCCCCTTTCTAAACAGAACAGCCATTTTGTCAGACGGGCGTTGGAACAGTTCTGTGAAGCTAACAATTCTGTGTAAGGAAGAATTCTGTCGTGCATGTTTTTTTTTTTTTTTTTTCTTCTAATTATGGTGTTGCTGCTCATTCCATAAACTAGGATTCGCCTCCCTCTCCAATAAAGTTTTATGGACTTCACCGCAAAGTTCACAAGCAAGATTCGTATAACATTTTGCCAACTGAATTTGGAAAAAAATGCTCATTCTAAGTGATTAAAACCTATTCTTGCATCAAAACACTTGATGAAACTCACTCTGAAGATCTTGTCTATCAATCCTGATGGGTTCAGCAGGTTTGGATTAGGGCAGTTTTATGGGAGCGGCATGGCGCAGGAAATGTCAAGCGCACATTATATTATTACAAAGGGTGGGGGGACTTATACTGGAGAAGTGGGGCCAAGGCCTGGCCATACTCATTACTACCTAACCTCACCCTTGTAACAGGAGCTCCAAAAGATGTCTGCATTGTCCTACTATAGACCAAGCCATTGAAACTGTACTTAATATGCATTTAAAAGAATGTTCTGTATATCTGATAAAGATGGCACATTTACTAGAAGAAACCACGATAAATACTAGTTGAAGCAGGTGAATGTTTTGGGTGGGGTCCTCACCAGATGACATGTATGTTTGGGAGTAACTGATTGTTAATTCACCAGCCTCTGATGACACATGTTCTCTGCTGGTCTTGCGTCACTATGAACCCTTAAAGTTGGTAATATTAGGCATGTGTATGTTAATCTATCCAGGGCAGGGCCA
Source organism: Glandirana rugosa (assembly GCA_018402905.1). NCBI lineage: Eukaryota > Metazoa > Chordata > Amphibia > Anura > Ranidae > Glandirana > Glandirana rugosa. Next base: position 1,716,773 of record BLSH010076090.1, on the reverse strand, counting down.
TTCCAGGAGTATTCTATAGTTTTGCGAACATAATGAGACATCATCTCCTGTGGAGTATGAGAGGGCATAATAATGGCAATCCTAGTGTCATGGATGCCCATGGGTCTACAGAAAACTGAGATATACAGTGCCTTGCGAAAGTATTTGCCCCCTTGAACTTTGCGACCTTTGGCCACATTTCAGGCTTCAAACATAAAGATATAAAACTGTAATTTTTTGTGAAGAATCAACAAGTGGGACACAATCATGAAGTGGAATGAAATTTATTGGATATTTCAAACTTTTTTAACAAATAAAAAACTGAAAAATTGGGCGTGCAAAATTATTCAGCCCCTTTACTTTCAGTGCAGCAAACTCTCTCCAGAAGTTCAGTGAGGATCTCTGAATGATCCAATGTTGACCTCAATGACTAATGATGATAAATAGAATCCACCTGTGTGTAATCAAGTCTCCGTATAAATGCACCTGCACTGTGATCGTCTCAGAGGTCCGTTTAAAGCGCAGAGAGCATCATGAAGAACAAGGAACACACCAGGCAGGTCCGAGATACTGTTGTGGAGAAGTTTAAAGCCGGATTTGGATACAAAAAGATTTCCCAAGCTTTAAACATCCCAAGGAGCACTGTGCAAGCGATAATATTGAAATGGAAGGAGTATCAGACCACTGCAAATCTACCAAGACCTGTCCGTCCCTCTAAACTTTCAGCTCATACAAGGAGAAGACTGACCAAAGATGCAGCCAAGAGGCCCATGATTACTCTGGATGAACTGTAGAGATCTACAGCTGAGGTGGGAGACTGTCCATAGGACAACAATCAGTCGTATACTGCACAAATCTGCCCTTTATGGAAGAGTGGCAAGAAGAAAGCCATTTCTTAAAGATTGTTTAAAGTTTGCCACAAGCCACCTGGGAGACACACCAAACATGTGGAAGAAGGTGCTCTGGTCAGATGAAACCAAAATCAAACTTTTTGGCAACAATGCAAAACGTTATCTTTGGCATAAAAGCAACACAGCTCTTCACCCTGAACACACCATCCCCACTGTGAAACATGGTGGTGGCAGCATCATGGTTTGGGCCTGCTTTTCTTCAGCAGGGACAGGGAAGATGGTTAAAATTGATGGGAAGATGGATGGAGCCAAATACAGGACCATTCTGGAAGGAAACCTGATGGGAGTCTGCAAAAGACCTGAGACTGGGACGGAGATTTGTCTTCCAACAAGACAATGATCCAAAACATAAAGCAAAATCTACAATGGAATGGCTCACAAATAAACATATCCAGGTGTTAGAATGGGCAAGTCAAAGTCCAGACCTGAATCCAATGGAGAATCTGTGGAAAGAACTGAAAACTGCTGTTCACAAACGCTCTCCATCCAACCTCACTGAGCTCGAGCTGTTTTCCAAGGAGGAATGGGCAAAAATTTCAGTCTCTCGATGTGCAAAACTGATAGAGACTTCCCCAAGCGACTTACAGCTGTAATCGCAGCAAAAGGTGGCGCTACAAAGTATTAACTTAAGGGGGCTGAATAATTTTGCACGCCCAATTTTTCAGTTTTTTATTTGTTAAAAAAGTTTGAAATATCCAATAAATTTCGTTCCACTTCATGATTGTGTCCCACTTGTTGTTTCTTCAAAAACAATTACAGTTTTATATCTTTATGTTTGAAGCCTGAAATGCGGCAAAAGGTTGCAACGTTCAAGGGGGCCAAATACTTTCGCATGGCTGTGTGTGTGTGTGTGTGTGTGTGTGTGTGTGTGTGTGTGTGTGTGTATATGTATATGTATGTATATATGTGTGTGTGTGTGTATGTGAATGTAGATGCTCGATAGTTACATTTGGGTGAGCATTTTTTTATTGTTGAAAAGATGAAGTCTTTAGGGGTGTAATGGGCAAGTACAGCCAGGATGTTAACAAACACCGGACGCGGCCACCAAACTAAGGTAAGTATGCATCAGTTGGGGGTGCGTTCAGTTAGGTCAGGACTAAAAGGATAAGTGCACTTATTTTTAAAAATGAAAGAGATTTTTTAGGAAGAGCGTTCACTGGTCAGCCGATATGCGAGTTTTGATAATCTAAAATGCTGCATTGACTCGTAACAATGGGGTACTAAGTTAAAGCTTTAAAGGATACCTTTACAGTAAACCTTTCCTTTGCCTATGCAGGTCAAAGCATCTTCTAACCAGTCTCGGCTGGTGCTCCATGGGGGTGGGTGTCAAATGGCGGGTGCTACTTATGTGGTCGGGCTCTTGGTGGCGATGCAGAGCAGAGAAATTACTCCGGTGAGGATGGCCATCTCCTGGATCTCCCCATACTTTCTCCCTGCCCCCAGTATTGGCCAGCATGATTGCTTCACCTCTCAGCCAATCTGGTCTTAATACCCGATTCCTGATTGGCCAGGAGGAGAAGCAGGAAGACAATAGCAAATATTATTCGCTGTTGTCACACAACTGGGTGGGCTTCAGGGCGCAGTGCTCTGTGCCCTAAGCCCACCCTTTTTTTTAAGCCAATTAGAGCCTCAGGCGCTAATCACGTGCTTCAAAATAACCCCATTGGAATCCATGCGTGTGGCGCCCTGCATGTAGATTAGGGGTCGGGTGCATGGATTATGGGGGTGGCACCCATGCGCTCCTAATGGAGCGCCCCCCACTACTTCCCACTGCTTCTAACCCATACCCAGAACCCCTTTCCAAGCAATTTATACTGACCTTTTCTTGCCCCCATGCTGCTCAGTCCTTCCAGCTTACCTCACCTGTTTGAGCTTACACTGGGCTACAGACTCCTTCACTAGGCCCATGTGACAGCACTGAGCAAACCACAAAGCACCTAGTTTGGCACCCCTGGGTATGGATGATCATGTGGCTAATATTTCTCCCTGGTCGCCACAGCCAAATGGCACTGCAGCAAAGAATTCGGACTGACCCTATTCACACCTGGGTGATATGAAGTTTGTTTTTCACACAGAAATTTTGAAAAATCATTGTTCCATCGTTGACTTGGGAAATATTAGAAAGCCTTTAGTAATTTTGTTTGCCATGCCAGTAGTTTGAATTTTAACTCTTGATTTAATCACAGTTAGAACCTTCTTCCTTCAGATAAGAAGCGCAAAAAAGTTCCATCCTTTTGCCTTAGAATTTTCTCATCACCAGTCAAAAATGATCATCAAATCTTCCCCATAAAAAAATTTGAACGAATGTTTCAAAAATGACCATTTTCAAATTAAATTCTAATCTTGTGTGGCTATATCTATGGTTATGTCTTGTCCTCATCAAATGTTGGAAGTTTGGGTATTTGGGGAGGCCTTAGTGGGAGGTAAAAAGATTATTGTAACAAAGGTGGCACAGAGAGAATTTAAGAGAAGAAAAGAGAAGGCCATAGTAAAAGTGCAACACCACACTCTGAAAGCAAACAGGAGCATTTGCTATGCACCAGAAACTGGCGCTTGTGAATTATTATTTTGTTAGTATTTTATGCCTATTATATGTATTTTTAATTTTTTTTCTATATTTGAATTTTTGATAAATGCATACAATCCACATCTAAAAGCCCTCCAGGGTTGGTTGGCAGCTTTAGCTTTTCTTGTATATATTTTTTAATGTAAAGTTTTTCTCCCACGATCCTCTCTGTGAGGAGGTGGTTTGCCTCCGGAGCTGATTGTGTGCTTTCACGATGTTAGATTTCAGTCTAAAAATACCCACTGACTTCATTCTGCAGTCCCACTGTTCTGCTCTGGTACAAGTTAATAGCACACGTGGGAGATCTCCTCCTGGTACCTTATTCTCTGCGCTAGGAACCTTCCTTCTCAGAACGGCCATGTTGTTTTGCCTTGTCCTAAGGCCTACTAGACGTGAAGGCAGAAAATTAGTAACCCAATGAAATCAATCAGAATTCATTTTTTTAACCACTCTGACTTCATTAGCATAAATTAAAACAGTTTCTTTGGGTTATTGGACCACCAAAGCCTATTGCATTGCTTTAAAAAAAAAGCCTGATGTTGATGAAACAAAATGCAGTACACACATTTTCTCAAATGTATCTAAGGCTGGGTTCACAGCTTGTGTGTCCAAAATCTCACATGCACTGAAACGCTCTGCCTTTTAGCAGACTCCCATCCATGCTATTTATTGTTCATGGCATTCCCATGCACGCCAAACTGTGTGGCGCAACATGATTTTAAATAAAGGACTACTTTGCACATTTTTAGCGCTTTGGTGCCTTTAATTACACTATAACACTTGCAGGTCTTGTCCCTTCCCCTAACCTGTGACTTTGCAGTAAAAGTAGAAGCAGCAGACCTATGAGCTCTTCTCTCCAAACAGCATGTTCCTTGTTGGCACCTGGGCACCGCTGCATAATAGTTTGGCTTCTGTGCTGCTTCTCCCTAAGCTCTGCTGTAACAGGGACTACATGATGCTGATAAGTCAAAATCAAGTATTTTACACTGCTTGCCTTTAATATATGTAGTGTTTTATTGATGCATAATTGTACAGGTGCGTCTCATAAAATGAGAATATCAACAAAATTTAATTTATTTCAGTAATTGAATTCAAAAAATGAAACTCATATTTTATATACATGCGTTACACACAGTGATATATTTTAAGCATTTCTTTCTTTTAATTTTGATGATTATGGCTTACAGCTAGTGAAAACACAAAATTCAGTATCTCAGAAACTTAGAATATTACATAAGACCAATTTAAAAAAAGGATTTTTAATACAGAAATGTTGGCTTACTGAAAAGTATGTCCCTGTACAGTATAGTATGCACTCAATACTTGGTCGGGCTCTTTTTGCATGAATTGCAGCGTGGCATGGAGGCGATCAGCCTGTGGCACTGCTGAGCTGTTATGGAAGCCCAGGTTGCTGTGATAGCGGCTTTCAGCTCATCTGCATTGTTGGGTGTTGTGTCTCTCATCTTCTTCTTGACAATACCCCACAGATTCTCTATGGGGTTTGGTTCAGATGAGTTTGCTGGCCAATCAAGCACAGTGATACCATGATCATTAAACCAGGTATTGGTACTGTTGGCAGTGTGGGTGGTGCCAAGTCCTGCTGGAAAATAAAATCAGCATCTCCATAAAGCTGATCAGCAGAGGGAAGCATAAAGTGCTCTAGAATTTGCTGGTAGAGGGCTGTGCTGTCTTTGGACTTAATAAAACACAGTGGACCAACACCAGCAGATGAGATGGCTCCCCAAATCATCACAGGCCGTGGAAAAGTTTGCATTTCATTTGGAAACCGAGGTCCCAGAGTTTGGAGGAAGAGGGGAGAGGCTCAGAAACCAAGTTGTATGAGATCCAGTGTGACGTTTCCACAGTCAATGATGATTTGGAGAGCCATGTCATCTGCTGGTGTTGGTCCACTGTGTATTATCGTTAGTAGTAACTGACACCTTTGCAGTGTG
>BLSH010076090.1:1679974-1701381 GCA_018402905.1 Glandirana rugosa | reverse complement strand
CGGTGGGAGGCATAGTGCCCTACCCACCGTTGGTGTCGGTGGGAGGCATAGTGCCCTACCCACCGTTGGTGTCGGTGGGAGTCATAGTGCCCTACCCACCGTTGGTGTCGGTGGGAGGCATAGTGCCCTACCCACCGTTGGTGTCGGTGGGAGGCTTAGTGCCCTACCCACCATTGGTGTCGGTGGGAGGCATAGTGCCCTACCCGCTGTTGGTGTCGGTGGGAGGCATAGTGCCCTACCCGCTGTTGGTGTCAGTGGGAGGCATAGTGCCCCACCAATGGTGTCAGTGGGAGGCATAGTGCCCCACCGTTTGGTGTCAATGAGAATACTAGTGCCCCATTGTTTGTGTCAGTAGGAGGAATAGAGTGGCAGGAACTATGTCCCATTCCTACTAAACAGTGGGGGGAGGAATACCAAAAGGGCCAAATAAAAGTAAGCAAAGGGCTGCAGTTTGGAGACCACTGCTTTAGAGGACTGACAGCAATGCAAGGCTGTTGCTGAAATTCTAGTAGCATTGTAACCCTCTATCTCAAGCTTATTCCCTAAGGAATATAGGACTGCATAGAAAGCTGGGGCTTCCTCTATCGTTCAGGCATTGCCACTGTGAAGAAAGTGCCTACAACATCTACATCTGCAGAGCATTTACTGCTCACCTGTTTTGTCAAGAGTGAGCTATGGAATAGCTGTCCCTGCAAGGGCTTTTGGACATTGCAGTCTAGAACTGGAGAAAGGAGTCACCTAGAGGGCCACGCCCACAGCCCAGCAAGAAAGCATGTGACTGCAAGAAAACCTTTACAAATGATGGTATTTACCTGGCAGATTTTACAGAAATGCATCAATAAGCGTGTGATCCATTCCCTACACTGCCATTTGTGTGGCTTTGATATATTTTTTTTAAAAAATTAGGCATGATTATTATTGTGACCAAATGTACAATAACAATCAATGACACACATATGGCTAACGACAATTCACACATGCATTTTATTAAAGCTAAAACTTCATGTGTTGAACATTTTTGCATCAATGTTAGAGTAAAACAATTTCAGAAGCCAAATAAAAATGTGTCAGATTACACCTTTCTCAGCCTTGTGCCTAAAGTAAAGGAAGATTATTTTTGATTGGTTGCAGAAGGTCACTGTGTTCATACACTGCTTTGCACTGTATGTTGGAATTTTGTTGGTTGGCCTCATAGGTACCTGTATTCGGCGGATCAACCTCTCCTGTTGTGTAAGTACTGCTAGTCGCCAGATCAGGCTGTCACGAGTGGCTCCGATCTGCCATTAAATGATGTTTGCATGAAAGCTGCCAAAGAGGTAAGTATATAAGCTCTTCTATTGCAGGAACCTGCCGGGTCTCTTTAAATGACCTTGCTAAATTAGGTCTGAACATTTAGACTTCAGTGTACTTTTGTAGCACATGAAATGTACAGGTAGCCCGAAATGAAATACAATAAGGTTTAACAATAATTGGTTTTTAAATATATTTTCACAGAGCAACAACTGTGCGGTACAAGGGAAGGAACTTGCGAATTAAGGCTCCTATGTGCCGAGCGTTGAAGAAGCTTTGTGACCCTGAAGGAAAGACAGGTAACATTACCAGTCTGTCTGTTCAAAGCCAAAGTGTGGCCTTGGTACAGAGAATGCAACTGTTATTTGGGTAGGCTTATTGTCAATTCACATTAACATGACCAAAGCCTTCCTTTATTTTATTATACATTCATATTAATAAAGCACCATGAACTGGTCAGTGTAAGAGTCCAGTATCTTTTTTTTTTTTTTTTTTTCCAAATGGTTTCAGACTGCTTAAAGCAGAACTTTACCAATAACAACTTGATAAAAAATGATGTTCTTTAGCAAGGAACATGCATTTCACATTAATAATGATGCTGCTAAAATTAGTGTATGCTTTAAATTGCCTCCAGCATGGTCAAGATAGTTGCAGATCATACAGAAGCAGCTTCCTTGGTTGTAAAGGATATGGGGGATTAATTCTGCTTTAAAGGCCAGTTCTCACCACAAAAATGCACCCCGGATACGTTCCGGATGAGATTTTGCTTACACTTTACACCACACGCAGCTCGTTTGGCTGTACTTCTGTGGATCACAGGAGTGCAGTTCGTTCTGCAGTCCTATGACCCATTTTCAGCAGACAGAGGGCTGAAGGCCACTGTCAGTTGACGTCACAGAGCCGGTCCAGGCTCGGAAAGGATCGTGGCCATATGTTCGGGGTCCGCCCACAAGCCTGGACCGCCACCTGGCACAGCCTTTCAGTGTGCCGCTAAGAGCCTGAGCCGCCTGCTCCCATGCCCTCCACAGCCCAGCACTCCAGTGAGCGAGGAGGGGGCAGAGCAGAGAGTCTGTGACTGACAGTCGCCAGCTCTCTGCTCAGGGAGCTCTGAGAACAGAGCGATCGGCAGTATTTGATCTCTCGGTTCTGAGTCTTGGAGCCGGTGGGGGACCGATGCTGCATTCACCTAGGTATGACTCCAACAAAAATATTCCCATACTTCTCTTTTAAAGTGGAACTTTAGTCAGAAAATTAAGTCCTGCTAGATCACTTCAGGCTGGCCTCTTTTGCAGGTATAGCAATGTAAAACTTTAAAAAAAAAAAAAAGTCTATACTGCACATGGTCAGTTGCTCCCTATTTTTAGGCACTACCAAATTTGTGGAGGCCGATCTGCTGACAGCCTTAAAGCGAAATTAAAACCTCCTTTCCTTTACAGCCAAGGAAGCTACTTCTGTTTAATCTGCAACTGCCATGGTGCTGCACATGTGATCAGTTATGAGACTAGCCATTTGATGGTTTGACAGTTTGGTTGAGGGCACAAGCCAAGGAGACAGTTAGCAATCCCGGCATTCTAGCAATGCAACTTTTTTTTTTTTTTTAATACTGTTAAATTGCTGGCTTTAGTTCCTATTTATAATTTACTGCTGGGACTCTGGGTTTCAGCAAAATGGCAGCCTCCGCCAAGAAGACACAGGAGCAATACTGGAGGCATATTACAGCACACACTTGCTAAAGAACATTCATTTTTATCAAGTTGTTATGGGTAAAGTTCTGCTTTAAATTAATTTGTTACTGCCCACACACTGATTTTTTGTTGATTGTAGAAATGGGAGACAAAATATTGTGTAAAAAAACTTCTCTAAAGAAATAGGATTTTCAAGGAACGCTTAGAACGGCGGGATGAGATTTATTTGTGTCAAAGGTGGGTTGTGTGTATTGTAAGCTCCATGAATTCCATTTCATCCTACACTTGGCTGCCTACTTGTTTTTTTTTTCATCTGGCTTCAGCTTTTGGATTGATATTGTAACTTTTCCAGGCCTGAGTGATGAAGAGGATCAGAAACCAGTGCGATTGCCATTGAAGGTACCTGTAGAACTTCAGCCAAGGAGTAACCAGGCCTGGGCACGTGTACAAAGCCTGGCACAGAATCCACGCCTCAGGTATGCGAATGGATCAAAGACATTGTTAGCAGTAACTTCCACTGTGTATGAATCCATGATGAACTATAATTTTGCTCGATAAATTGTATTTAAAGCCTTACTCTGGGCTCTAGGCCTTCCCCTTTGTAGCCCCTGCCAACAGTTTGTTTTACTGACCTTTTTCTGATGTCTTCTGGCAGGTCACATGACCTGCAAGATCGCCCTTCCTCCTTGGTCTTCTTCCAGTGGTGGGAGGTCCTGAGATAAGCGAGCGATAAGGCAAGGGAGATTGCGGGTAAGCTAGAGCACTACGCTCGCACCCCATCTAGATCCCGAGCCGCTGATGAAAAGCCTAGTGAGGAGGGGTGGACAGGCACACAGGACACAGCCTACATATCGCAGCAGGACAATTTGCAGGAGGGTGGTGGGGGCAGCATTATGTGAGACCCAGGGAGAGGTGATGCAGCCAGGCAGTTCATATGCTGCTGCTGAACTACCGCTGGCAGATGTGTTTCTAGCAGTGCAAACCTGTAATATCTGCTTGTAAACCCTAACCGACCAGGTCCTGAGTATTAAAGAAAATATGGCGATTGTCCGTCAGGACCTACAAAAAATATGCGAATGTGCCATTGTACTGGAGGGGAGCGTAAGCCCATTCCAGAATGATATGGCCCCATGAAATATGAACTAAACCTACACTTTCTGTTTAAAAAACAAAACAAAAACATCAATCACAAATATTGGCTGGATGGTATGGAGACCAAACAAAGGAGCAATAATGTTCATATCCTAAGTCTACCAGGATACTACCTATTGAGGGCAAGCACCTAGCTGATTACATTAAAAAAATGGCCAATTTGAACTGTTTGCTAGAGAAAGTTTTACTGCCATGTTTGCTGTGGAACAAGCTCATAGAATACCAGCATGCCCATTATCTCTTGGTCATCCTCCACTTCCTTTTATGTTGAAACTACTCTGATATAAGGACAGAGATATAATCCTCATGTTGGCTCGTAAGAGGAATATTGAATTTCATGAAGCAAAGTTCTCCCTTTCCCCCGATTTCTTGGCAGTACAGGAAAATGTGCGAAGTACATGGATGTCAAAAAAATGGCTCCAAGCTCTCCAACTTCCATACACAAAGCTCTGTCCAGCTAAACTCAGGGTTGTGAACGGGGAAACCACGCAATTTTTTTATACTCTGGGTGCCGCAGGATCCTGGTTTCGTAGGAATCCACAGAATATTTGCTCCAGAAATGAATAACGTGCCTATTCGCTTCAGAGTATGGTACTTGTAGCATTGAATTCTCGTCTTTCGGTTTCATGTACACTGGCCTACATTTACCGCGGCCGACGGAAAACGCAAAATGTGGCGCGTTTTTGCCTAGTTTCGCTTTTTCCCATGGCTGGCGGTCAAAATGTTCCTATCCTGAACACAATTCTTCCGCGTTCACAAAAGGGAGGTTAAAGCTCACCTAAATGAGGCAACTCCTAAACTCTGCTAAAAGCCTATGTGTACATTGACACATAGGGGTGGATTTACTAAAACTGAAGAGTGCAAAATGTGGTGCAGCTCTGTATTTAAGCCAATCAGCTTCCAGGTTTTATTTTCAAAGCTTAATTGAACAAGCTGAAGCTAGAAGCAGATTGGCTACCATGCACAGTTGTACCACATTTTGCACTCTCCAGTTTTAGTAAATCAACCCCACTGGCTTATTTGAGTTGAGTTTAGGAGATGTGGGAAACAAATCGCAAAAAGCTCCTAAACTTAAGCTGCCAGTGTAGGCTAGTGTACATGAAGCCTTAGGCAAGGTGGCCCCTGTATACCTTGTCAACATGGTTTGATGTTTCAGACTGTGACCTTTACTGCAGCTTTTGGTTGGACTCACTTTCAGGCCACGGTTTCCCCCCAGCAGTGTTCCCAAGAGGAAATACTGGTTTAGGCCCCTTTCACATTTGTGCGACTTGTCCTGGCACTTGGGACTGCAAAGTCGCATGACAAGTCGTACCCCATGATTTCCAATGAGTGCTATTCATATCACAAGTGCACGTGCGCGTGCGCGAGGCCGCCGGGAAGTGAACCCTGCACTGCGCTAATAAGAGGCAATGAGACATTCCCCTATCGATGCAGCCGCGCATCGGGGAAATCTCACTGCCTGTGATTGGTGCAGTGCAGGGTTCACTTCCCGACGGGCACGTGCACTTGCGAACACGCCCGAGCCCAGCCTTATAAGGGAGAGGTCTTGAAATGCATATCTTGCTTCATAGCCTGATTCCCCAATGTTACCTTTGCTGTGGGATTTGAGCCTATACAAAATGAATGGGCTCAAATCACACTGCAAAGAATTGCATGTGTTTTGAACAGGAATGCTGTGTGATTCCTGTTCACACAGGAATCACACCGCAAAGGTATCTGCTTATTGTATCAGACATTTGTACGCGTACTCATGCAAATACACTGTATCAGCACTGATACTGGTATCTGTATCTGTGCAACCCTAGCGACAACGTTGCCCAGGCAAGCTGAAATACTCCTGCTGTTTGAGCACCTATCATTCCAACTCTCATATCGATTTGGCATTGGGCATGGCCTCAGTTCTTTCATGGATTGAGTCCACTTTCTGCCTGTCAGACCACTCACCATTGTTAATTACACTAACTAAACCTAATCCTCAGACTTATACCACAGACATTTAACCCATTCTGGCTTAATCTGATTATGGAAGATTCAAAGATGTCTATACTAGTGAATTTCTTCATTACCAGTAGTGGTACAGCTTCCAGACTGATCACATGTGATGCCACAAAGGCGTTCCCAAGGGGGGGAGTGGGTGCTGAATAAGGATATTTCTAGGGTTAAGAGCTCCACCACGCAGTGGAAGGGGAGACTTATAAAAGAGGTACATGAGGAAGAACAATTTATAGCCGATCCCTTGATATGTAATAAGTTGATGGAAGGTTTCCAACAACTTTATACATTTGTGTCTTTGATTAGGGCAGACCACAAGCATTTCTTTTCACAAGGAAGGCACTTTGAAGATGGTGAAAATATAGACTATTTGCTAGCAGTTGTTGTCTGGTCACAACAAGACTCCTCCATGATTATGGCTATTAAAGATGAGTTAGGTGAGCTAACATAAAACTGAGGAAATATTGGATTGCTTTATCGCATTTTATGATCAATCTATTTTTATTATGTTTTAGCCATGTACAGATAGCATAGAATGAAAACAGGAGTGCAGTTTCTCAATTACAACAGCTGCACAAGTGTACATTAAGGTCAAGAGAACATGTCACACAACATCTGAATAATGAGAAAATAGGATATTAAGACATATTGAAGTGAACATTTTTTAAGAAATTAATTTAACCAGTAGACCACTGGGAACCGGGTTGGAACAAAAACGTTCAACAAGTATGGCATGAGAATGTACCCATTCTCTCGTTCATGAGAATAAGTGAAGGTTGAGACAAAGAGGGAGAAAGAGAATGAGAGAAAAAGAGTAGGGGGGAGAAAAGGGAGACAACAGAAAGAAGAGAGGATAAAGCAAGGAAAAGAGAAGGAGGGGAAAAGGCAAAAAAGGCCAACTAAAGCTACACATGGGAGAGCCCCGGGGAGGCGTCTGTGGAAATATATCTGTAATAAAATCATCAAAATTTGAGGAAAACTGGAAATGTGACCATACAGTCCACATAATGTTGTGGGATTCACTTTTATTGGCATCCAAAGCAATCATACGTTCAAGGTGCTCGATTCTATCCATTTCACAAGCCCAATCCGCCAATGAAGGGATCACAGATCAATGCCAATATCTAGAGATTATAGACCGAGCAACCGTCAAATGACGTATCAAGCTCTTCTTTATTTGCCTGTAAGAGCCTGGTAACATTGATAAGATAGTTATGCGAGGTTCGTTTGGAAATTTGTCTCCAACTCAACTAATTTGTCGTAGGGACCGAGAATTGTATCCCAGAATGGGGCAATTCGCGGGCATGTTCCCCATATGTGTGTCATAGTGCCTGGGGCCTGTTGGCATCTCCAACACGTATATGGCACTGTTGGATCGATCTTATTAAGAATAGTAGGGCAGTGATACCACCTAGACACAATTCAGTAATTTTGTTTGTGGGCATGGGATGAGATCAATAGTTTAAAGGACAGCGCCAGTGTTTTGCCCCAATCCATATCATCAGGTGATGCACTCCTCTCACGTTCCCATTTTGATATAAATGGAGGTGGGTCTGGGTTCGAGATCTGAAGCAACAACTGATAAATTTGGGAAAGCGAGTGCTCCTGTCTGTCAGATTGAGATAACCGTAATTCAAAGGCCGTTTGTGCTCTAGTCACGTCGGCTATGTTTGGCAATTTGTTTAGGAAGTGCGTCAGTTGAGTATGTTCAAGCCAGGCCCCAGACTGGTTATGGCATATGGATAGTATGCTAGATAGGGGAACGGAGTTTACCATTCCCGGTTGTATGGCACAAGAGAGGGGTATCGGATTTTTGCCAGGACAAAAATTTTGAATTATTACACGTTGGGGAGAACGAGGCGACTCCAAACAACGGGGTCAAGGGGCTAGGTCTCGTGGAAAGTAAGCCTTTGCAAAGGTATTGGTCCCATATGCTGAGCGTCATTGAAGTCACCAGGGGAATTAGGTCAATAGAGGGTCTAAGCAATGGATCTGTCCATTTTGATAACATTCATGCGGCCAAACCATGAGATGTTCGGTTTATCATATGATTTAAGACCTGTATGGATCATCCGTGCCAAGGGCTTATAGTTGATTTCTGATAGAGTAGGTAAGTAGTTAGGAATGTAGATGCCAAGGCATTTAACAGCCCTTTGCTGCCATTTGAATTTGAATGTGGATTGAAGTTGGGAGATTGGTTGTGGGTAAGGATATGTTAAGGGCCTCGGTTTTGTCATAATTTACTTTTGAAGTTACTTACCAATCCAAATTCCATAAATGCCTCGATAATGGCAGGCATAGAGACCTGAGGATCAGAGACATGTAACAAGAGGTTGCCTGCATAAAGAGATAATTTATACTGACGCTGGCCAACCGAGAGACCTTGGATGTCGGGGTTTTGTCTCCTGATAATGGCGAGGTGTTCCATAGTAAGTATGTACAGTAATGGTGACAGAGGGCACCCTTGCCGTGCACCATTATGAATACCAATCGGGTCAGACAGAAGGCCATTAGAGCAGATCTTCGCCGTCGGGTTACCATACAAAGCCCGGATCTTGCATATCATGTTAAAGCCGAGGCCAATTTGGTGAAGTGTGCTCTCTAGAAATTGCCAATAAACCCTATTGAAAGCCTTCTCGGCATCCACTGAGATCAAGCAAGCTGGGATTTGGAATTTTTGGGCGTGTTCCATCAAGGTAATGGTCTTAAGGATGTTATCTCTGGCCTCTCGTTCGGAGTTAGCCTACTTGGTCAAGGTGGATCATGCTAGGTATTAGCGGTAGAAGGCGGCTGACCAACAGTTTAGAGTATAGGCGGATATTCATCTTAGTTAATGAAATAGGGCGATGGCTACCACACAGGGTGGGGTCTTTCCCGGGTGTAGGTAATACCACTTTTATCGCATTTTATGAGGGTCTTTATAGGACAAAGGTTAGATTCCCCAGGGAACTGTGGTGCAGTGTTTACATACTTTGGAAATGCCCAGATTAACGTTAGATGAAAGACGATCCCTGGAGTTACTTCTTACGTTAGAGGATCTAATAGATGCAGGATTTGATGCCTCAATTAAGGCAACAGGATTTGATGGCCTTCCATGGGAACTCTATAAAAGATATGGTGAGGTACTGTTGCTTGAGTTACTGAACGTATTGAAGGAAGCTTACTCTTTGGGAGCCCTTACAGACTCTGAGAGAAGCGATAATAGTTGTTCTCCTGAAACCAGTTAAAGATTCTCTTCTCCTGGAATTATACAGACCCAAATCACTTCTCTCTTCTCAGATTTGAAGAGCACCCTGTATGCGGATGATGCATTGCTCGTCTTGGGAGATACCCTGCGCGCATTATCTACTCTAATGCGACATATAGCACATTTTGGAGAGTTCTCAGGCTTCCAAATAGACTGGGATAAATCTGTTCTACTCCCACTAGACCCTTTAACAGGAACTGTACCTTTTTGAGGCTTCTCAAATGAGTACTAGATACTGTTAAAGTGGAGTTCTACCCAAAAGTGGAACTTCCGCTTATCTGATTAAACCCCCCCGGTGCCACATTTGGCACCTTTTGCGGGGAGGGGAGAGTGGGTACCTGTTTTTGACAGGTACTCTGTCCCCACTTCCGTCAGACCTCGCTGCTGTGCGGAACGTCAGAAGTCTGGCCCCCTCCTCCTTCCCCTGCTGCCAAGCCTTTAAGGGAGCATAGCGTACCTCATGCATTCGCAGTAGGGACCCGGCTGTGAAACCGGAAGGCTTCGCTGCTGGGTTCCCTTACCAGCAGTGGTGGCGGCAGCACCCGAGAGCCGATGGAAACATCGACTGGGGTGCTGGCATCGCTGGATTCCAGGACAGGTAAATGTCCTAATATTTAAAAGTCAGCTGCTGACTTTTAATTTTTGGAAGGGAAGGCCGGAACACTGCATTTAATATTATTTAGGGGTCATTATTCCACTTTTAGATAAATGTAAACTTAAATGTACTACATGGTGTAAACTTCCACTTACAGCTATACTCAGGACTAATCTTATTAAAATGGTGTGGGCACCTCAACTGCGTTATATATTACATAATTCACCAGTGTGGAGTAACCTAAAATGGTACAAGAAATTGACTCCCTCTTCAGAGTCTTAATTTGGAGAAGGAAAGTAACTTCCTATTAAGCTTTCTACCCTTCAACTATCCTAGGATGCAGGAGGTCTAGCAGTTCTACATGCCAAAACATATTTTAATATATATAACTTCAATGCAACCCCCCCCCCCCCCCCTCCATTGCATTTTTTTTTAGGGGGGGCAGGTACATGGTTTTGACAGGTACCCACTCCTCCACTTCCAGTTTCCAGTTCGTTAACTGCTGACTTTTTATTTTTTGGGGGGAGACTGGAGCTCCTATTTAATAAACTGTGGGAAGTGATGAAAGATACCTTGAGCATTACAGTATTACAATATACTACATGTGGTCCAGATTGGTCTATAAGGAAATTTATAAATTGATGGGATTTAAAATGTGGTATGAAAAGGGTATGAAATACATGAATCAAATGTATGTGGGCACTGTTGTACTTAGAACTTCAACATTAAGTACGGTCTTCTAGGACATAGATTCTTTCAATAGTTACAATTTAGACATGCATTAGCACCTCAGGCTAGCACCCACCAACTATTTCTCCAGCAGAACCCAATACTGCCATTGCTGGCACACATTAGTTCCCAAGAATACAAATGAAGTCTAAAAAGTTTGAGAAGAGGATCTAGGATCCCGATCAGAAGAGCTTTGGGAGCAGGCACTCACTACGGTTACATTAGTATCGCTATCGCCTACACAAAGACTTCTGCACAGGACAATGATTTCAGTGGCAGCGCCAGGTACACCTCTGACTGCCCTACATGTGACAGGGGGCAAGCCGATTTCATACATACGTATGCTTTGGAGGTGCCCTACGTTGCTCCGGTACTGTAGAGAAGTAGTGTCCTTTCATAGTAGAAAATCCTGACAGCTTGCTGTACTCTTATCATGGTACTTTATTTGCAACATAGACAGTGTCAAAAATTCGAATGTGTTTCGGTTAGTGCAGCCTTCCTCAAAGCATGTAGTGTCCTTTATCTGTATAGTAAATAATGTAACCCTACCATTTGACCCCAAAATGTTTATTGAATATGTTTGATGAGGATTCTATACTCACCAAAACGTAAGCCCCCGTGATCAAGTTGTAATACATAACTTGCAAATTATTAGCCCAAAAATGGATATCTCCTCCCCACCTCTTGCTAATGGTGAATGGAAACCTCAGGTTGACCATACCAAATCCTGGGAAAAACTGCTGTTCCAGCATTGAAGCTGCCCACACAAGATTAAAAGGCTCTAGTTAGCAGTGCCAGGATTGGCCCTATTTTATCTTGATGGCAAAAAGATTCATTTTATCTCTGTCCTAATTGTATGCAATTGAAATTAAAAAATTGTATACTTCATTGATCACGATGTTGGATATTTTTAATAACATGATGGACTCTTGTTGCTTGTTTGTTGAGTTGTATGTAAAACAAAAAATGGCACACAAATGTCCCAAAAAGCAGTAAAAAACATCCAAGTAAAAAAAAAAAAAAAGTGTCTTTTGTATTCATGTATTTTTTGGTGTCTCCTTCTATTACCAGGATGATAGTAGAGCTGCACAGAAAAGTCTCCAGCCTCATAGAGTTCCTGAAACAGAAGTGGGCACTGCAGGAAGTCCGTGTTGTATCCTTTAAAAAGTGTTTATTTCAGATATTTGGGCTTTGGTTAAAGGTAAAATGTTAGCCACAAATGTTCTCATCTGTTAGCTCAAAACAGCAGACCTGTTAATATGGAAAGTACTAAGACTTTGTCTAAAGCCAAAACTATTTTTTTTTTTTCCATTTTGGATAGAGGAGAGGATTGAAACCGATGTCAGTTTAATTTTTGCCATTGTGTGTCATTAAAGCGGAGGTCCGCCGCCTTTTAAAAATTAAAAGTCAGTCGCTACACATACAGTAGCTGCTGACTTTTAACATTAGGACACTTACCTGTTCTGGAGTCCAGCGATGTCGACTGGTCGAGTGCTGCCGCCGCCGCCATTGAGGGTAAGGGAACCCAAAAGCGGGCCCCTACTGCGCATGTGCAAACCACTGCTGCGCTTTCTCCCAGCCTGGTGACGCAGGAAGAAGCCGGGCTGCTGACATCAGCGGCTGCGGCCTGGGCTCCCGGATGTGGGAAAAAGGACACCTGTCATAGACAGGTATCCTCCCCCCCCGAAAGGTGCCAAATGTGACACCTGAGGGGGGGAGGAATCTGACATTTGGGTGTAACTCCACTTAAAGGAAATTTCTTTTCACTTGTCCAGTCCCGTTAGACACAGCAGAAAGAGAGAGGAAATCTCTCCAATGCGAAGAAAATCACCTCTTACACAATTGTGCTGGGGACAAGTGTCCACATTAGAAGATTTCCCCTTCCACTTCTGTTCTGGTGGCAACTCAAAATTTTAGATACACCCTCAGTTTCATTCCCTGTAACATTAGTCATCAGGACAAGTAAAGAAAGTGAATGTCCCTGATGGGGACACAGACAATGATAAAAACCTGACTGTGGTTCTACCCTCCTACTACTTAATCAAAGTTAAACAGCTTTGCCTTTCTTTGTACTCTGATTCTAGTGTTCACCCCTAGGAAGTTGGAGATTAGAGAGCTCAATTTTAGCAACCTCAATTTCTACAATAAACTTAGTACAGGAGGAAAAAAGGACTTTTTAGGTGCCACACACAACCACTTTTTAAGTTTTAAAATCACAAATATTTTATGTTACAAAGATCATAAAAAAAATGCATAAAATTAATAATGTGATGAATATTCTGTATAGCCATGCCTAAATCACTATTCTCTGCTAACAAAGACACACCTCCTATATAAATGTACACAGTGGTGTATTTAGGTTTTGTGCTGCCCTAGGCCTGAGTAAAATCATGCATCCCCTAATTTAAATATGACCCACCCCTTCCGGTCCAGGTCACACCCCTTCCTGTTTAAGACCTGCCCTGTCATCTTCGTGAGATGGGGATGGAGGGACGTCGTGGGAGGAAGGAGAGAGGTACGCTGTGGCAGGAGGGGCAGAGAGGGATGCAGCATCTTTTGATCAGGGGGAGGAGTAAGGCGATATGTGCTGGGGGTGCTTTGGGAGTGGAGAAGACTTGTGCTAGTGGGGAGGGGTCGGATCCCCCCACTAGCACATGTCCTCTCCCCTCCCAAAGCACCCCCAGCACGTATCCCGTTATCCCCCTTCCCTCCCATCACTCCACCATGTGTGCATATGTGTTACCAGCCCCCCTTCCCTTCTATTCCGGTTACTGTGTCCCCTCCACTGTATTTATAAACTATACACAGATCTCAGATCATCAGCACAGCTCTTGTAGTGAAATCTCCCCC
This sequence comes from Glandirana rugosa, assembly GCA_018402905.1. Taxonomy (NCBI): domain Eukaryota; kingdom Metazoa; phylum Chordata; class Amphibia; order Anura; family Ranidae; genus Glandirana; species Glandirana rugosa. The sequence continues at coordinate 1,687,841 of BLSH010076090.1, read as the reverse complement.
CTCCCCGGCTTCTTCTCCTCTGTCTGTATACATCAGAACTTTGTAGCCGGGGAGGGGGGAGGAGTATCCTTGGTGAACTGTCAGTGGGGAGAGAGGTGTTAGCAACAGAAGGGGGCAATCGCTGCATGTGGGACCCTAGGCCGCAGATGTCCCGGGTTCTCGGGGCCGGTTACCAGAGCTCGGTGCCGGAACTTGTTGTGGCACTGGGCTCCAGGATTCAGTCCGAGATGGTGGCTCTGTGTGTGGGAGCCAGGAGAAGGGGTAGGGGGCTCTTTTCGTGCGGGGGGGGGGCAGGTGGCTTTTTTTTTTATGGCAAACTCCTGCCTCCCCCGCTACCCCCCCCCCCCCCCCATGCAAAGTGCTGCCCTAGGCCTGGACCTTATCGGCCTAGGTCAAGATACATCACTGAATGTACCCCTGAGTATAAGGATATAAATATATACAGTAAGTTTGCTATCTGGGGTGTAGGGCAGTTGTATACATTGCAGAGAGGTATCCTCAGGTCCTGACACATTTTGCAGTTTAAACCTTCATCAGGAGACTCTGATACAATTTACACATCAGAATATAGGTATGGAAGTAGCACAGCATATCCGTTAGGAACACCCCAAGACCACACCACACGGGCTTCTAGGAAATGGATGGCAAGGGAGCACACTCTTGTGACCGGCCAGCAAAGGTCCCAAGCAAGAGGAAGATAAAAAAGAGTGGTACATTTAAAATTTCCAAGCATCAGATAAATCCAAAGCTTGGTAGAGTCTTAACAGCAGTCATCACAGTCCCCCAGTCTCCAGATGATGCTTTGTTGCCACCCATTTCCTATCATGTGTGGGGTGGTATTAGGGTGTTCCTAATGCAGTGCTACTTCCATACCCAATATATGTAGGTATAGGGGTCTCCTGATGAAACTGCAAAATGCGTTCGAAACTGAGGATACCTCTCTGCATTGTATATAATTGCCCTACCTCCCACATAGCAAACTTACTGTATATATTTATATGCTTAATATCCTTATAGGAGGTGCTGGAGGAATAAATTGGTGGTGCCCTTAGATGGTGATAAGGACTCCCATATATTGTAGGGAACTGTGCCACGTCCCGGAAAGAGTGATTAGAAATTGGGTTGAAAACAATCGACTTTACCAGCACATATGAAATAATATAAAATGAAAGTTTTTTTGGTCTACAATAAAAATAGTATCACCATTCAATCATATTCACAAGTATGACAAATTAATAAAAACATCATAAACAGTACAAGTGGTTCCCCTTTGGGGGATATAGTACCATCCAGAACTATACAATGAGAATGCATTGATCCATAGAAAATGGGTTCCACTTGACTGTCTTGCAATGAAATTGATCACTGTACATGTTTCGTGACGGTACGGTTCCTCAGGAGCATAGAATTCTAATGAGGGAACATACATATATTAGTATAATCAAAAATGACCGTTAAAACTTGGACATTAATATGTAAAAAATCACCACTGACTTGTGCCAACAGAGACCCGACCAAACCCCCCAGTGACCACCTAGGTTTTCACCTAGGTGTGGCTTTGTTAGCAGAGACCAGCACTTTTGGAATGGCTATACAAAATATTCATCAGTTCCTTGTCCTCCTGTATTATGTATTTTACTTCTCTAATTGGGATGTGGTGCTACTCTCATTAGGCTGTACTCCCTGTTCGTTTTTGCAGTAAATGTTTAATCCCTTTCTAATCTTAAGTAAAATTGTCATAAAACCCAGGCATTTAAAATGAAGGTATAACAAAAAATGACTGAAGTATATCCAAATCCTAACTAAATGATATATTTTCCTAAAGCACAAAGTATTATGAACGGCTGTCCATTTTTCCTTTTAAAAAATACGGTTTGCTTTTTTAATCTTTTGTTTTATCTCTGTGCTACTGAACTCCTGCAGCCCCTTTGTAGCCACTTCTGTGCACATTTGCTCCAGAGGTGACTGCATGACATTTCTCAGGGGTAGGTTTCTGTATGGTAACAACAATGGACCATGTCAGTGCAATTAGCGTTGGCACAGCAACTTAGTCTACATAAGATGTCCTGATAGGTTGACAATGCAAAAGAGCAACTGAGGGACAGAGAGACAGTATTGTCACTCTATAATAGGAAGTGCCTGAACAAGGACCTTCATGGTAGGATTAACAGGTATTCATTTTTGAAAACTGCAGATGTAAACATTTTTTAAATGAGTTATGATCTTATTTAAGCATGTTAAAGATTGAGATTTCAGGGATTGGGTTTAGATCTACTTTACATATAGGTGACCTTCAGCGTAAACCCCATGTTAAAATAGGGTGCCTTATTTACATGAAAATCTAAACTGTGTGCCTGTAAAGGTTTTGCCCTACCCTCTCCCACTCCTTAGGTCCTCCATTTTAGTAAAATTAAAACACTAGTGGGTAGTCTCAGAAAATAGAACGTTGGGGTTAAGCTCCGCTTGTGTTAAAGTGTTAATTAAAAAACAAAATTAACCTTTTACTAACATAACATACATGTTATATTCACCGGCTCCGATCCTCTACTTCTTGGGTCCTTCACCCCTGAGATCTTTGCTTCTCCTCATCTTCATGTGTCCCCCATAGCAAGCCCTGCTATGGGGGCACATGGTGCCTGCTCACTCAGGAGTTAGTCGTCTATGGAGCCGTGCTCCATGGACACACACAGCCAATAGCTCCTGCTGCTGTTCAAGTGCCTGTGCGAAGAGGAAGAGAAGGGAGAAGAGATGCAGCCATGCACAGCGTTGATTTCTTCTCCCCTCTCCATCTTCACACAGGGAAGGGGGAGGACAGGGAAATCTAAAAGACAATTTTTACCTTTAAAGTGGGTGTAAACCCGAAAAAAAAAATGTAATTAATAATTCTGCCTGGTAGAGTATAGCATGTTATGTCATCTGTGCCTAGTCTTGCCACAAAGAGTTAATCCAACTGAGAGTAATGAGCTTATCTTTTTTCAGGAAGAGAAAGTCAGACTAACAGGGAAATACACAGTCATTCCGCCCCTTGCTCAGTGAGTGACAAGCAATTTGCTTATCTCCTTCACACAGCAGAGAAAGTTTACACGCCCCCCTCCCTCCCTCCTCAATGTCTCAGTATAGAGGTGGGTGGGGAGGCTTGTGACATCACAACTCCACCCACCAAACTCCAGCAAACACAGACACCCACTGATTTGAGAGTTTTACAGAGCTGCTAGTGCTTACAGGAAGGACATTTGCAAGGTAGGGATAGATGCAGGAGGATTGCATGTATATATACATTAATACTGTGTCATTAGTTTATACTGGGTGGGTGGTGGGTTTACATCCACTTTAAGGCAGAGAACCTCACTGAAAAGTGGAAGTTCCACTTATTTACATCCTGCCCTTCTCCTCTGATACATTTGGCACTTTTTGGGGGTAGGGGGTACCTGGTTTTGACAGGTACCTGCTCCCACTTCCAGTCAGATTGCCGTGGTGATCCTAGCAAAAGTTTGGCCCACCCCTCCTTTCCCCGCAGTCTTCTGGGACACGTCCTAGGTCGCGGAAGACTGTAGGACTATTCACAAAGCACAGCGCAGCTCGCGCATGCGCAGTTGCCAGCGCCTGGACCCAAAACCGATTGGAGAATTGGCTTGGGTGAGTTCAACGCTGGATCCTTGGATGGGTAAGGATCCTTATATTAAAAGTCAGCAGGTACAGTATTTGTAGCTGCTGACGTAACATTTTTTGGGGGGAGACTGGAGCTCCTATTTAATGCAAGTAATGCATTAAGGTTAAAAAACTGTTTTTAGCTTTAGTAGCACTTTAAGGGCTGCCTAACATTTTAATGCTTTGTTTTCCTTGATTGTTTTGATGCATGCTCAAATTTCATCATATGCTTACTTTAAATTGGCTAGGAGTTTGACTGATCCACTTACCAAGTTTAATTTGCCTGAGCATTGACAGAAGAATAATTTAGGTCTGCCTGTTAGGAAATAGTTTACCATTGGCTGTCAGTTGAAATTTTTGTCAACTTTTCCTTTACTAACTTCCTCAGAGGAAATCCCTAGAGGATCCGCAGCTGGCTGAGGTGGAGGACTCCAAAGAGGACTTGTACCTATTCCCACCAGAATCGGCACAATTGTCATCTTTACCAGGTGTGGCTAGGGTGGTTCACTCCAAAGCTTACTGTACCGTCCATTGGCAAGAGTCTGGCAAGTGCAAGCAAAGCTCCAAGGATGCTCTCCTGCCACCTGCTCAGATTTTAGGTATCCAGACTGGACAAGGGACAGCACGGGTGCAGCTAAAGTGCCCACGTGGCAGTACGGACACTAAACAAGCAAACAAAATGGAAACGGCAAGCAGTGCTACAGCAGACAGGACCCCAACAATAGAAAATGGCCCTGCAGAGAACATTGCTTGTGAAGGGGTGCCAGATGGTCCAAAGACCCCTGATGAAGCCCCTCCAGAAAACATGGATATGCCAGTCAATCCAGACACACCTAGTGAAGTGTCCAGCAGTGAGCTGCCAATTGTGGATGAACTGTCGATAAATGACCCTTTTCCTCGTTATTTGAAGTCTTGTCAAGACCTCATTGTTCCAGAAGGAAGCCCTTTAACAGCAAATGCTGTGATAAGTCCCCCCACATCTCCCAGTACAAATCCCAAAATCTCTGGCCAGGCAGCTTCTCCCAGCCAGGAAAAGGCTGATGCTCAGCCTGCAAATCCCCAGCAGGAGAATTGCACTACACAACCGTCAGGAACGACGGACTCTCAGGTGAAGGAGCAGAGTGGCTCGTCCAAAGCTCCCAAAGACAACTCTAACCAGCTCACTGAGCAGCTTCGTCAGGAAGGCTGGAACCAACGCACTTCAGAAAACCTGACACTAGCTGAGGTCTACCTCATGTTGGGAAAGCCAGGCAAGTTACAGCTGGAGTACGAGTGGATGGATCCCAACAATTCAGATGATCCTGAATGCCCACTACGGCACAAACAGAGACTCCTCAATTGTCTTTTAAGACTCATTGCTACAGAAGCGAACCCTAAAACTGTAAGCAATTTTTTTTTCTTTGACGTGTGTTTGGGCTTTGTACAGAGAGGTGTAATTTTAAGCTATGCTTTTTTAACCTTTTAATGCCTAGAGTTCATTGGAACCTAGATTATTATGCAAAATTGAATGTCAGTATGGTTTAGTTAAAGCAAAGCTAAAGTTAACTGAAAAAGAAAACTGCAAGCAGGCATTTCTATAATGCATAAGATGCATGCTATGTCTCTCCTGCAATAACAGACCCTTACCTGCCTGCTCGCAGTCCTCTACTGCAGTGCTTCTCAACTCCGGTCCTCAGGACCCACCAACAGGCCAGATTTTAAGTATTACCTTGGGGAGATGCAGACTAGAACACTGCAATCACTGAGCAGCAAATGATATCACCTGTCGTGTATTTCAGTTATCCTGCAAACCTGGCCTGTTAGTGGGTCCCAAGGACAGGAGTTGAGAACCACTGCTCTATTGAATGCACACTGAGCTGTGCACACGCAGTTCAACATTTATTTATGGCACACTCTGGTTATTCCAGAATGGTGGACTCCCATGTGCATGCATGGGATGATGTCATTCCTCAATCGGCCGAAAACCCAGCACCTGGCAAGGGATTTAACTGCCCCATCGCTGGAATGAGAACGTGAATATCCCTGGGAGTTTAATTCTCCTATCCAAATAATGGTTACATACATATGTTTAGGGCATATAAGGACTTTATTTTTTTATTTTATTATTATTTTTTAATTCTAGGCTGTGAAAAATACACTATATTACCAAAAGTATTGGGACACCTACTTTTACACGCACATGAACTTGAATGGCATCCCAATCTTAATCTGTAGGGTTCGATATTGAGTTGGCCCACCCTTTGCAGCTATAACCGCTTCGACTCTTCTGGGAAGGTTTAGGAGTGTGTCTATGGGAATGTTCAAACATTCTTCTAGAAGTGCATTTGTGAGGTCAGGCGCTGATGTTGGACGAAAAAGCCTGGCTCGCAGTCTCCGCTATAATTCATCCCAAAGGTGGTCTATCGGGTTGTGGTAAGGACTCTGTGGAGGCCAGTCAGGTTCCTCCACCCCAAACTCACTTATCCATGTCTTTATTGATCTTGTTTGTGCATTGGCGCGCAGTCATGTTGGAACAGGAAGGGACCATCCCCATACTATTCCCACAAAGTTGGGAACATGAAATTGTACAAAATGTCTAGGTATGCTGACATCTTAAGAGTTCAACCCCTGAAAAACAACCCCACACTATAATGTCCCCTGCATCAAATGATTTGGACCTGTGCGCAAAGCAAGGTCCATAAAGACATGGATGGGTGAGTTTGGGGTGGAGGAACTTGACTGGCCTGCACAGAGTCCTGACCTCAACCCCATAGAACACTTTTGGGATTATAGCGGAGCCTGTGAGCCAGGCTTTTTCATCCAACATCAGTGCCTGACCACACAAATACGCTTCTGGAAGAATGGTCAAACACTCCCATAGACACTCCTAAACCTTGTGGACAGCCTTCCCAGAAGAGTTGAAGCTGGTATAGCTGCAAAGGGTGGGCCAACTCAATATTGAACCCTATAGACACGATTAGTGTGGATGGGGGAATCCCTCCCACAAAGCCATTGTGTTCTCCCGGCAGGGTAGCATGAGGAGTCGCCCCCGCCATGAGAACACAGTGCTTACGGATAGCAGCTATAATCGCATTAAAATTCGACATGCTGTTTGTACCCAAGTCGAATGATCGACCAACTTTGGTACATTCAGCCTGCCCATATATGGTTCTCACCTCTGCCGGTTCAGGTGGAACGGTCTATGGCCTGCTTAAGGCTTGCTATAAAAGCCAGAATGTTACTAATTCAATTCTTAACTGTATAGAGGGGTGGCATCGAATCTTCAGATGCTCTCTGCATGACATCAAGATTTTTCAAGGATGTTGGAAATCTCGGTTTAACCAATCATTTTTCTGGTTGGCTGAATCTGGGGAGACCTTAGCAGGTCCTATTGCTGTGCGTTTTGTTTGTGGACTGAAAGTTGTTCCTTTTTCTTTTTTTTCACAAAACCTCTATATGCCTTTGGCCATTTTTATTATATAAGTATCTGTACAAAGACTGTTTTATTTATCAGAGAATAAAGGTAATTATAATTCTGGTTTTACCAAATAGAAAGCGAGGGAAAACCTGAAACTGGGGCCCAGAGAACGGGGGTTCCAGCTTTCCTCTATTCTGCTAACAAAGCTTTTTTATTTCTTTCTGTCTTCCCTCTCCTAAAAATCTCCTTGCTTCCTATTTGGTGAAAGTGCTGTCCTGTCGGCACGCAGTGGTAAGAGCTGACAAAATGTAGCAGGGGACCAGGAGATTGACAAGACCAGAGGCGGTAGGCAGTGGGAGAGATGAGCATTTTGTTTACAGATGGACCTTCTACCCACAATCGCATCATAGTTAGTCACTTTAACCACAACAGTACCTGGCACGAAAACCCCCTTCCTGTCCAGGCCATTTTTCAGCTTTCAGCGCTATCACACTTTGAATGACAATTACTCAGTCATGCAACAATCTTCCAGGTAGACATTTGTTTTACGAGTAGAGAGGGTGACGGATGGCGGAGACCAGAACAGTTAGAGGACCAGGGGACGATGTAAAACAGTCGAGAATGGTGACGCACGGCTGTCCTGTCGTGAAAGTGGTTTATCCTTCGTTCCTCTAAAAATCCTCTCCCTTCTGTCTTTCTTTATTTTTTCGAAACAATCGTCTTATCTCCTTTCGACCTTGGGGGCAAGAGACCCGGGGTCAAAGTCCAAAAGGGAGCGAAAGATAAACCATTTTGGTCTTAATATTAATGGAAATAAGAGAC